>DVPF01000234.1:0-10493 GCA_018239045.1 Yanguna cosyra | reverse complement strand
TACATACATACATACATACATACATACATACATACATACATACATACAACCCAAGCTAATAAAAGCGTATTAAAAATTAGACCGGCACTTAAGACTGTCCATTATTAATTTCTTCAGATATTCATAGGATTATTTTAAAAAAATCACTTCTGATCATGTTTCTTATACTAGTTGAACGCTATTTTGTGTAATTAAATAATTAAATGTTAGAATGCTAATATCAGAATTGGCATAGAAGTTGTAGAACCGACACAGCCCATATGATGAATGATAAAGTGTCGCCGTTCTGACGTACAAAAAGTATCCTAAGCAATCAGTTTTGTATTAACGACATTTTTGAATTTGAGTTTTGAAATTTGTTTCAATTAGAAAAGTAATATGCATGCGATATTGGAAGCAAACAAAACTGCGGCGATTTATCTGCGGAATAGAATCCAGATAATAATAGCGATGCGCGTATTTAAATGGCGCATGTCAGCTACACGTGTCTAATGAAATATTCGAGGATATTTCTTTGAAGGTGCGTAGTATGAGATGTTTAAAGAAGGACCCTCGTGTAGCCGCCCTGGCACGGGATGGTGTGGAATATTATGCACAAACTCAAGAACTTGTTTATAGTGCGATACGATTGTCAATAAACTCCAGATACAGTGATAAGATGTTACTAGAAGGACATGTCGACAGACGAGATAGCCGGAGCTAGAGTTCTCGCATAACTTTCGCCATTTCCAACGTGTGTTCAACGTAAGGGTTATAACGATGATATTTGGTTACGAAACAAACCAATATAAAAGCATTAAGCGATATGAATTTTGAAGAAGTGTAATGAGAAGAAAGTGCTAGTTATCCCACTGCTCTCGACGACAGCGGGTTGCTGCGGACACTCTGAGGCCGTTGGTAAGGGACACAAATTTCTGATGGCACGACGTATTATACCCCTTGCAGTTAAGACATCATCCACACGTGAAACGCCGTCTGCTCCAGGATGTAATTTTGCAATGCTCCCCGTGCGCCATTTAAGAAGAGGTGAGTTGGGCTTCTTGATGACTACCATGTCGCCTTGATAAAGTTTTCCTTGATTTACTCGCTATTTCCCACTTTGTTGAAGCTCATTAAGAAATTTATTTCGCCATTTCTCCCAGAAGTGTTGTTTTAATTGTTCAATTCATTGGAATCGATTAAGGCGATTTGCGTTGAAGTCTAATAATGCTGGTCCTGGCAGAGAGGTAAGTGGTTTGCCGATCAAGAAGTGCCCAGGAGTCAAAGGAAGTATGTCAGAAGGATCGGAAGACAGAGGGGTAAGGGGTCTGGAATTAAGAATTGCTTCGATTTGCACAAACAAGGTCGACAACTCTTCATGCGTGAAATGGTTGTTACCTAACATACGAATAATGTGATATTTAGCAGACTTGATGCCTGCTTCGAAAAGCCCATTCATGTGAGGAGAATAAGCCGGTGAGAATTTAAATTTAATGCCTTCATTGGCCGCGTACGAGGAGACTGAATCATTGTTCACGTTTGACTTTAAAAATTGAGATAAATCGTTGTGTGCGCCTACAAAATTACGTCCATTGTCACAATGAAGTTCGCTAGGTTTTCCTCTGCGAGAGATAAAGCGTTTTAAACATAAAAGGAAACCATCGGTGCTAAGGTCCGACGCAAGCTCCATGTGCACTGCCTTAGTTGAAAGGCAAACGAAGAGGCATAAGTAACCCTTAATTATCTTACAACCCCGTCCAAGGCGATCCCGCATTGGGAATGGTCCTGCAAAATCAACACCAGAAATCTGAAAAGGTAAGTTAGGGGTCACCCTGGAGGCAGGCAAATTACCCATAATAGGACTAAGTGTATTACCCTTTAAAATTTTACATAATTTACAATTATTTACTGTGCTTCTAGCTAATCGTCTGCCTGCAATAGGCCAGTAATTTTGTCTTAAAGTATTTAACAGTAGTTGTGGACCGCCATGCATGAGTTTTTTATGTTCATGAGAAAATAATAATTTTGTAAATATATGATTCGAATCTAATAAAATTGGATGTATTTTATTATAACTTTCAGATGAATTTTGAATACGCCCTCCCACGCGTAGAATACCATCTTCATCTACGAATGGCTGCAATGAGAGTAAGCGTGATCGAGAAGGTAAGTATTTTTTATTTGTAAGAAGTTTTATTTCATTTTCAAAACTTTCTAATTGATGTTGCTTTATTAAAAAGGTAAGCGAGTTTTTAAGTTCATCAGTAGTTAAATGATTCGTGTATTTTGTGTTTTTGTTTCTAATGTTATGTATAAATCTGAGTGCATATGCTAAACCTCTATGTAATGTAGTAAATTTAGAAAATCTTTCAAAGTTTATAATTTGATTTGCATGTGTAGTAATAGAATTTAAACTTGTAAGTGTAGATGTAGCAGTGTGTGTGGATATTTGTTTAGTTTTATTAGTGTAAGTTTTTCTTTCAGGAAGTTCACAAATGAAATGTAGATCATTAGGCCACTCATCATCATCCCGTTTTAAGAATTGAGGACCGTGCCACCAAAGATTTGCATTTTGAACGAGTTTTGGATCTAGTCCACGTGAAGCTAAATCAGCTGGATAATGTAATCTTGGTACATGTTTCCAACCACAAGACTTAGTCAATTCTTGTATGGTAGCAACTCGTTTAGCAACAAAGGTTTTGAAGTCTCTAGAGTGTGATGATAACCTGCTTAGAACAACTGATGAATCGGGCCAATAAAATGTTCTAGGAGTTTTTGCTAGTTAAGGGCCTTTAAAACAGCTGAAGTCAAACGAGATGCCAGCAAAGCCCCACAAAGTTCTAACTTCGGTATTGTTTGAGTTTTAATAGGAGCTACCTTTGTCTTGGCACAAAGTAGATTGACTGTTACATGTTGGGACTTATCTATAGTTTTTAAATAAATGCATGCCGCGTAGGCATCGAGCGAAGCGTCGCAAAATGCGTGAAGCTCAATAGCTTCGGGTTGATCACTAAGAACGTACCTAGGAATTTGAAGAGATAAGTTTTCTAAATTAGAAGCGAAAGAAGACCACGTACGGGCAATATCAGATGGAACAGGATCATCCCAGTCTAACTTTAAAGTCCATAATTTCTGTAGAATGATTTTTGGTATTATAGTACAAACACTAAGCAAGCCCAAGGGGTCAAATAACTTGGCTGAATTTGATAAAATTGACCTTTTACATATTGCAGACGTATATTCAATTTTAGTAGGAAATTTCAGAACATCAAGGACTGGATCCCATTTAAGACCTAGTGCACTGGACTGCGAGCTTAAATCTAAATCTGTAGCTGTGGGAGTATTATAATTATTTTGAAATATGCAAGGTATATTTGTTCGATATTTATGTAGTGGAAAACACCCTGATTTTAGTGTTTCTGTAACAATGTTAACAATTAAAGAAAGCTCTTCCTTACAGTCACTACCGGTCAGAAGATCGTCGACATAAAAATCATTTTTAATAATTTGCGCTATATGTTCATCTTTACAGTCTTTGGATAGTTCCAATAAACAGCGGGTACTAAGATAGGGCGCAGAAGATGTGCCGTATATTACTGTGTTAAGAAAATAGGATTTGATAGGAAGACTGGTATCACTACGCCATAAAATCATCTGTAAATGACGCTGCTCAGGATGTATCAAGATTTGTCTATACATTTTCTCAACATCAGCTGAAACTACAAATTTATGTTGTCTGAATCTCAACAAAATTGAAAATAGGTCGTCTTGAACCACTGGGCCCACATACTGTATATCATTTAAAGAAACGTTATTTGAAGTCTTAGCAGATGCATCGAACACTACTCGTGTTTTAGTAGTTTCGCTTGTCTCTTTTATTACAGCATGATGTGGTAAGAAGCATCCATTGACATTATATTTAATTTCAGACATGTGCCCTAATTGTTCGTATTCATACATAAATTTATTGTATTCTGCGCGTAATGAAGGATTTTTCTGTAATTTCCTCTCCAATAGGAACAGTCGTTTCTTTGCAAGTTGATAAGAATCACCTAATGCATTGGGAGAATCGCATAGAGGTATTTGTACACAAAATCTACCGCTTGTGTCACGGTATGTAGTATCGTTAAATAGGGTCTCGCAATAATTATCATTGAAAGAAGGATGCGAGTCAGAAGGTATTTCTTCAAGCTCCCAAAATTTCGACAACTGTTGTTGTATTTCTTTGCTAAAATTGCAATAAATTTTGTCTGTATTATAGACCTTCCCCCCCATGGAGCCAGCCACTATCCAACCTAGTTTCGTTTCATGTAATATGGGTTTATGAAGTCCCAATTTGATTCTAGAAGAACCTAATAAATCCCAGAAGACGTCGGCCCCTAGAAGCATATCAATCTCAGAAGTACAATAGAAGGTAGGGTCCGCTAATGGGATGTGACTAGGTATTTGTAAACTTTCAATGTTTATATTTAATTGAGGCAGCTTGTCAGTAATTATCGGAATGATGTAACATTTGACAGGCGTGATAAAGGAATTGTAAGAAGACCGTATCACAACATCGCAATGTTCAGTGATACTGATAGTAGTATTGTTTAAGCCAGATACACTCTGAAGACGATTTTTTATTTTAGATAAACCGATTTTAGCACAAGCAGCTTCGGTTAAAAATGACGACTGGCTACCACAGTCTAATAACGCCTTTAATTTGTATGTGGTGCCATGATTTTTGACCTCTACCACAGCCGTAGACAGAAGAGCTTGGTTTGAGGACACAGAAGACATACTAACGACGCAAGAAGAATCCCTAACGTTGGTAGGTTCAGAAGAAGAAGGCAAGCTATTATGTTGCGAAGCTACAATATTATTGGATGCCGGAAAGGATGAAGTAGTTTTTTCATGAACATGTGATGATGAAGAAGCCTGCTGAGCTTGTGGTTGTGTATAATGAAAAGAAGACTGTTTATGTAGGATTGAATTATGCTTACGTGCACAGACGCGGCATCCCCTGAGACGACATTGAGATGACCGATGGCCTTTACGAAGACAATTGCTACCCAGATGCCACTCGAAAACCTTTACTATTCTTTATCAACAGGTAGCGATTTGAATGTTGTACACTGGTATAATTTGCGATTTTGTTTACAATGAATACATTTATTATTGCTTTCAGGTGCAGGTGATGAAGATGGTGATGAAGATGGTGATGAAGCAACAAATGATTTTGATTTAATGAAACTATGACGTTTATCTGGTTTACAACTTCTGTTAACATTCATTGTCTCTAAAACAGTAGCCCGATGGCGAAGAAATTCAAAAAAGGAAGTTAATTTAATACTGTCCTGGGTGCTCCTAAATTCCTCCCATTTTCTGGCAGTTTGAGAGTCCAATTTCGTAGTGGCCATATAAATTATGAGCGAATCCCAATAATCTGTGGGTTCACCCAATGAATTTAACGCACTTAAATTTTTTGCTATTGTGTCGATTAAATTTCGTAGACATTGCACGGATTCCTTAGCTATGGGCTCAATTGAAAATAACCCCCTGATATGTTCGTTGACTAAGAGCCTTTTATTATTAAATCTATCGCAGAGAATAGACCAAGCAATTGCGTAATTTGTAGATGAAACTGTAACAGATTTAATAACTGCACTTGCGGAATCTTCTAAATATGACCTTAGATAATGAAACTTACTAATATCGTCAATGGAATCATTATCATGTATTAATGACAAGTACATGTCTCTAAATTCTAACCATTTGCTCGGATCACCGTTGAAAGGAGGAATTTTCAGAGGCGGTAATTTTAAATTATTATTTCCAGCATGGTCGGAGCCATTGACAGAAACAGAAGAAGAATTAGGTTTAACAGAATTATCGTAAAGTTGTAAAACCTCTTGCGCACGAGCCATCAAACTATAAAATCGATTTTCAATGTCCTCTCTTTCTTTAATTTGTAACTCTTCATCTATATCTAATGATTCGATTTTTGATTGTATAATCTCAAAACTATCTAATAATTCTTGAAACTTATTTAATCGCAAATTTAATTCGTTGTATTGGCTTTTATTTAATTTACTATCTAAAAGAGGCAATAAATATTTTTCAAAAAATGTTATGCGTGTCTTAAAACGTCCCCTTTGTGCAATGAGTTCCTTTAGGTCAGTCATTATGTAAGCGCACACAATCAATCAACGATAGTAGAAAAGGAATAAAGTATAAAAATTAAACAATGACTCAACCAACCTCGAACCCGGTACAAACCGAGCGTCAACGCAACCGCACAGCCAACAGATTCACGGCGCACAGCCGCCGACGCACGACGGTGAACGTATTACGAATCGATGTTCGATACGTATGTACCGGCGCAAGCGATGTACTTCTTATTCTCACCGCCTTACTCAGCTCCTGGAATAGTCGGCAAATTTGCTAAAATAACCGCTAGTTACTGTAGGAAGTTGAATATAGTCTAATTATTATTTAATAATGATTCGTAGCTATAGCGAAAGCAACGAAGATAAATAGTTAATCACTGGATATTTTACGATAAAACGTAACTTTTATATTTCTTAACTTACAGAATATGCTAAACTCTTATTGCAATTGAGCAAATAATAATGAAATGTATTGAGAAATGATGAAATTAGAATAGATTTAGCGATGAAAATTAACAATTTAACAACGTGGGTAAGTCGTAATAAGTTACGCGTTTGAGAAATTGTCGACGCAAATAAGTACAAAATGAAGCAATTTGATGGATAATAAGGAACGAGATTATAGAATATGCACAGGAATGATGTAATAATTAAGGATTGGGCTGTACTTCCCTCGGATTTCCAGTTGAAAAGCACCTCATGCGTCCGCCTTCCAGTTTCTTCAATCCGCCTTGTATATTATATTATTCTTTATACTTCAAGTCTTAAGATCACGTCGGGGTCACCAGAATTACTATGTTGAATATTGAATAATAGACTTTGATGAAGTATATAGATTTTAATTGCAACGTATATTACAAATGTCGTCTCGGTAATGAATCCACTTTTTTGTTCTCTTCGCGCGAGTCCTGTGCCCCCGCGCACACTCCCCTTCGTCGGCTGTCGGCTCGGTCGGGCGCGATCGGCGTTGATTCAAAGCGCGGGAAATTTGACAATTAGGCGCGAACATATTCCCCCCCTCGACGACCGTGGGTTGTTGAGGAGACTCTGAGGCCGTTGGCAAGGGACATAAATTTCTATTGGCTCGACGTATTATACCCCTTGTAGTGAAGACATCAGCCACGCGTGCAACGCCGTCTGCTCCAGGATGTAATTTTGCAATGCAATTGACTTATTATGTAGAGACAAATAAGATATAATATATACTGACATCAAGCAAAGCAAGGAATAACGATGGAGCATGAAAAAGGAGTGATGGCTTTCATGACATTAAACTTATGTCCAGCAGTGGGCATGTACAGGTTGATATTGATAATGAGTGACAGGAACGAGAGGATAAAATTCGTTCCTTGCATTTTGACGAAGAGTTTCACGTTTTTCAACGTTATCGATTCTACCTTCAACATAGATACCTACATTCGATTGTTATTGTATTATATTAGAGCACAACCGTAAGAAAATGTAAATGAAATCCTACCAAAAACAGACAATTGTACCGTTCCTTTGGTCGAAACAATACATAATTTGCGATAACTATATTTGCGTTATTGTGTGCATTGATCACTATTGTTATAATGGAAATCTGGACAGTCTTTCATAGTTGCATATTCAGTATGCAGAGGCGTGCAGCGTCGCATAAGGTACCACAGGAAAGTGAAAACTGGTCCCAATGTGAAGCAGAACGGATCAGCTGTGCTAAGAGTAGCTACTAACAATGTTTTTCAATTGTCATAGCTCTATTTCATATGAATTGCATTATCGAAAAAATGCATAGAAAATGTAAAAACGTAACATCACGCCTGTATTCCCCGTAGAGGCAGGCATACGAGTGTAGTACACAGACACGTTTCAACAATTACGTTTACGTCCCATTATGGAGTAGGTGGTAAGCCTATTTCCATATAGCAGGCAAAAATGCAGACTCAGGACCACTACTAGAAAATGTAAATGAGAAAAATCGAATAGTACCTGACGCGAGATTTGGACCTCTGGATCGGCAGTCGCACTTACAACTAACACGACCAACGAGGAAAAAAAATATAAGTGTCGTTTATTTTATATACTCTCACGCCAGACCTCTTTTGAAGTGGAAAAAGTGCACCCACTACCAAATATCTGTATATAGAAAAAAAAAAGATTTTTTGTGCAACATTAAATCAGTTTGCGAAAATTATTCAAAGCGTCGTCAATGCTTTTTCATAGGTTTGGTTAGAAATATTATTCGTAAGTAAAATTTCAGTGTAATTTAGGCTGACCATTTATCTATGTAGAGCAAGGACGTCGATAGACTAGAACAAAATATTTGCGATGTAGAGTTTATTCAAGAAAATTATCTTTAAGCTAACAAAGGTGCATCGTAGGCTGTAAAGAATTAAAGGACAAGCCATACAACTCTATTTACACGTAAGTACATAAATTTTCTGCCATATTTAAAAATGTATAACTACCTCAATATTATTACAGACTGTAATAAACTAAACTGCATAAATAGATTCTCTATGTTATACATAATAAATACATGACCTATAATATAGAGAATATAATTATACCGATTATTCTAATTGTATGTGGCACCAAGCGCAGACGGACTAACTAATCGTCATACAGTAATATTAAACGAATTTGAAACATTGTGGAACATTTTAATGTTTATATTTTCATTACATATTAAAATCAGGCGTCCAAATTAAATTTCGTATACCGCTATTTCCTTTTATTTTACCTTATTAAAGTCCAATTAAACGAAAGAAAGAGTGGGTAATGGCTTCTCCAATTTATCTTCTAAGGTGAATGTCCGTAATTCGCGCTTGTACTTTTTGTTTTAAGCCGAATTTGACTACTTTTTACTGACGTTGGCTTCGCGGTCATACCTGCTCACTTTCTCTCGGCTGAATATTGACAAACAAGGAAATATCTATACTTAACTCTGCGCTTGCAATGAACTTTACCATGGAATTTTTGGCATTTAAATATATAAACGTTGTAATTGATTTTGAAACATTCATATATATCTATATTTGTATTATTATAAAATACGGTTTGTGAAAAAGTTAAATTTTTTGAAAATTAAGTAAATGTTTTTTTTTAGATGGTACAATGATCTAGTAAGGTAACCTTTAAAATATTTTTTATTTATATATAGTAAGGGCGCCGTTAGTAATTCGATGTATCAACGCTCGACCCGCGCTGCGGGCGTTCGAACTTTTCACCAATGTCCACGGACTTTCTTCGTGTACCTACTTGAATTCGCTTACGTAACCCAACACGACCGCTCACTGCCAGCGCACCACCCGCCGACCATCGATTCGCCATTATCTAATTATTGCATCACCCATTATTATGAAACTACAAATAAACTCATTGATATCAGCAAATACGCACTTTTCTGCCGCAGGGACTGTTTGCGCAATTTGTTTAGCCAGTACGTCACATGTGTAAATTGTGTTACGAGTTACCATTCATAAAAAATATTAGGTCGATTTTGGAGTAAAACTTCTTTATGCGCGACTAGGGAGTCACACATATTTTTTTTCTGACGGAAGTAATGCTCAGTATTCTATAGTCTGTCTAGAAACTTTTCGCTATTCAAAAATAGTAACTTGCATTGATCGTCAGTGCATGTCATGTCAATTTCTCATTAATAACTTCCCCATTTATTTTAAGACATTATATTTTAAGAAATTTTAACAAGATTTTAAATATTTCAGAACTCATTATGAAGTTACGTTTATTATGATTAATGTCGAAGAAAACTTTAGAATCAAACCGGCAGCCATTTTGGATAATTAAATATGACATTAAGATAGTTCCTTCTTTTGACACATGTAAACAATAGCGTCACTTTTCTCGATAAAATAAAAATACATTGAATTTAAGCGAAGATTTTTTAATAAATTATAATTTTAATTGAGGAATTGTTTCAAAAAGTGAAGGTATTAATTATAAAGAAATTTGCTATAAATAAATACATTATTGATATGAAATAAAAGAGTACCTATTCAGTTAATTTATTATGACAGAATCCCAAAACTATTTTACCTTTTCCTCGTTAAATAATAATAAGCAAAAAACCGGTATTTTATCTTTTCAAATATGTAAGTATAATGCATACAAATAATCCAATTTATTGTTCGCTTGCTATTAATTATACCGACGTGTAATAAGAATGCTTTTAAAACTTTGTCATTTAACTGTAGAGGTAATGTAATATCACGTGTGGGATTAATTCCGCGGTGAGCACAACTTTTCCTGTTACCATACATTCCAGTAGTCCCATAGTACGTATGCTAATGAGGTCGGTTTTGTGATATCAACAAACAATGATTACTTGCACTGTAATACTGTTAATAAATACATTATAAT
>DVPF01000233.1:0-10497 GCA_018239045.1 Yanguna cosyra | reverse complement strand
TGTAATTTATGCATTATAGTATTATCATTACATACGAGTAATAATGCTATTAAACTTTTTTATACAAGTATTCGAACGGGTTGCGTGAGACAATGCGGTTAGGTATAGAATTGCAGTAAAAATCCAACGCAAAAAGTTTATCACATCTGAACTGGTTTTCGTTCATTCATAACAACTTCATTGGCTTTTTATTGATACGAGAATAAATGCAGCTATGATTGCGAAGGCAATATTGTATTACTCTGATGCTATTAATTATTTATTAATCTATTCTAGACTCAAGGTAAAACCATGGTTTCTTAACATGTTATATATTAAATTATAACATATGTAAATAGTATTATTTTTAAACATCATTATTGTTGTATTATTTGCCTAACCTAGATATTCTAGTAGTGACTCGGAGGCTTAGGAAGGGGACTGTATATTACTCTAGTTTCATCAATTGTGCTATACGCTTCATGTGCATACATATCATTTATTTTTCATTTTTCGGAACAAACAAGAATCAATGGGGCTTTAATGTGGATAATCGGAAAGTGATCTAAAATTCTAAAGTGTATTTTTAAGGACAGCCATTTCTATTTAGATGTTGAATACGATGCCGCAGTTCGTTGTCGTGTAGACGCAACAGGCTGTAATGTAATTTTCTTTTAGGAATATTAGAAGATATTTCAAACCGACTGCATATCGCTCAAGCTTTTTAATCGCGGTACCATTTAAAAATGACTTTCGTGATTTTCTCCAGCGTCAAAACTGATCACTTCGGTATTTCTCAAGAACGGGAACACACGAAAGCTGTTTTCATTTATTCCGCGATAGATGCGAAGATAAAGGTGCGACAAATCGTGCATCATGCACTCCACACGCGGTTCTGTGTACCGTTACGTGCGACAAACTTACACATGCGCGGCTTCGCGGCTGTTATGCAAATTCGCACTCTATTACACCGTAACACGGTCCCACATGAATATTCCGTGCGCAATAAAAACTTGTTACACTCATGCGAGGACAAATTGCTCCCATGTAGTTATGCAGTCGAAAGAAATGGAAGATGCCAATAATTTTGCACATGCAAAGAACGCGAAACCGTTTAAAGGCTAATAGAGACGGTTAATTGAAAATTCTCCATGCCGATGTGTGGTCACGGAACGACGCGTGAGATAAATTGAAATATTGCTGGTTTTAAAAGTCTTATTACGTATTATGATGAAGAATTTATGTCCGAGTAATGATTAATTAACATTCGGTTTTGTTTTGACTGTAAAGTTATATGCTTCATTTGAGAGCAGATAAATAAATTGCATCAGAACAAATTTCGTTGCTGGGCGCAGCATAATTTCCGCGACTCAGTAAGGGATTAAGGGTCTCGATTGCAATTGCACGGAGACATGTTAGTCGATACCAGATTGTTGAAAGGGTTTAAGCTTTTCTGGAAGTCTCTGAAAAAGTTGAACGGTTATTAACCAACTGTTGTAACAGGAATAAGTTGCTTACCATACTCTTGAAACAATTCAAAGAGGCCTTTGACGTTGACGAAATTTTACTTCAACATATAAATTTAAAACTTCGAATGGTAACTGGAAATAGGTGTTTGAACCAAGTTACATACTCTCAAAATATAACTAGATAGTTGGAAATGGGAAGGAGTCATTGATCGCTGTACAAATTGAAACTGGTAGCAATACATCATTATCAGCCAGTCTAACCTGAGACGCCAATGTAATTGATGCTTCTAGCTCGGAATTATTAAGCTACTTCCTCAGTGAGCAAGTTATTTTTTATTTTAAAACTAATAACTTATAATGACACTGGGCCCTTGAAAAAAGAGACAAATAGAGCTCTCATTCAAAGCCTACAACGCTTTGGCATTTCCTCTGGTGTTGCGTATCTCCACACTATTGGACTTGACTGTCAGTTCAAGCAATGTTAAATAAAAAATGGATTCTTTAAAAAAAGAATTATGTAAATGAATAATAGATACAAATAACCATTGTGGTTACATACGTATAAAGAAGAGGGCAAAGAAATCGATCGTGAGAAAAATTACAGTGTTTTTAAAAGCGTGTGATATATATACATACATCACTTGGCCAAGTACCAGCGTGGTCTTACATCTTCTCATTATAAGTGGAGACCTGTTTCAACAATAGAATAATAAAAGGTTTAATGATAACTACATAAAACTGGGTTCTAGGACATGTCATAATATCATGCCTGTAAACCTCGAAAAGGTAGGTAGAGGCACTCCTCTACCTATCTGTTCGAGGTACACTTAGTACCCTCTACCACTTAGTACCCTCTACTACACTTAGTACCCTCCACGTTTCACCAGTTACGTTTACGTCCTATTACGGAATAGGTGGTGTAAGTCTACTGCCATACACCGGGAAAAATGTAGATTCCGAGCAACTACTTCAAATTTCTACTACAAAATCTAAATTAGAAAAATCCAATAGTACTCGACACGGGATTTGAACCTAGGAGATCTTCATCGACAATCGCGCTTACAACTAACACGACCACCGAGGCAGAAGACATATGTATGGGTCGGCTGTTTTAGAGAACTTCACATAATAATTACGATAGCATCGTCAATCTTTCATTCTTTTTCATCTCATTCACTATATCGGAAACTTGTTTATTACAACACAGTGTAGATATGAAGTGATCGGTCACGTACGCGAGACGACGCCCGTCTAGACGAGCTCGCCACGTGTAAGATCCAGCTACCCTCCTCGAAATCCTCATAAGCTCTATTCCCGTTTCCACACGTTCATAACACTATTTACCACGTATTGCACCTTCTTAGGTTTCAGATTCATCTTTTAGGGATCATTAATTTTGGATATTATTACAGGATTTCGAAAAAAAAAACACTTCTATCAATTCTAATTTTTCGTTATATTTTAACACTATGTTCATATCGAATGACAAAAGATTTTCGCTAAATAGGTATTCATTGGAAATATTGCAAGTAAAAAGTTCATTCACCTAGCATTTCCAACGACAATATCTGGCTAGAAATTTCCATGTTCCATTAGCATTCCTACAGAATAGGAACAGAATTTTCTTTAAGGCCGACGAAACCATTTGTCAACATTACTAGTTCGTGAAGAAATATTTCGACAATCCCAAATCGAGTTGTCAAAATGTAGACATGATTCATATTCATTTTGTAATATCTTCGTCCCGTGATTGCTTGTAATGACCCCTTTTCATTTACATTTTCTAATTCGATGAGTTCATTTCCTGTTTAAAGATCATGCAAAAAACATTCGTATAAGACAACAAACTCTATTTGTGCCACGCTAACAAGACGTATGAGCACCAACGTTAATTTTAGTAAAGCGAAAACATATCGACCTTGAAACTTTGCAGTCATTATTTATGTAATTCAGAACCGACCGACCATCAATTGAGAGCCACGAACGGAGCGTTGACTTCCTGTGTATGCCTTGAAAGATTATAGATGAGTGAGATGAAGAGGGTCAAGTTACAGTGGTGACGGCTACAGATAGTATGGAGTCACGAGCCAGAGCCGGTCAAAGCGATATGTCAGAACAATCTACTGCAATTAAGTGTGACGTGAGCTTGTGCAGACCGGTACTTGTTAAAGGCGTAAGCGACAGTGTGAACGATTGGTGTATTGTGGATTGGAACATTTTACGTAATACACATATTAGGTACTTGATCTATGTGTGTAATGTTCCGCAAGTAAAACTATAATTATGGTAGAGTGATAACACATAGAGATGAAGAAAATATGTATTGTCCCATAACATTGCATATTAGCAAATAAAAGCACGTAAATACTTTCAAAGCAGCTTGTAAGTCACCTATAAATTATTAGATTTACAAAAATAATACTGATGAATAAGTCGCTTCAATCTTGCAACTTGCATCAAGTCAATAAGTGTAATTTAATTGTAGCTTGGTTCGAATCAAATAAAAGAGAATCGTAACCGGATGCTGTTTTTGATATCCCAATACCGTTCATACAGCTCTTAAGTCTATTTCCTGGTAACTTACACAGCCGAGTAAAAAATACGGCGAGGTCACGACTTACCTGAAAAATAAAATACAGACAGATTAGAATATAGATAAATATGAGATACGTTCAGAACACAATGAACAGGATTTGCACGACATGACCTGTATTTGAAAGGTAGCAAAACAAGACAATTATTGCATGACTTTCTTAATGGTCGATAACGGTGATTCTAATACAGTTATATTCGTTTTAAGCTGTCGAGGGAGCAATAGATTGAAAACCATTCACACGAGTTTGATACCATATTAAAATTTTATTAAAAGGTTTATTGACATCATCTGCACCATCGGATTTCTTCTTATAGCTAAAAGAGTTAAGATCAGAATCGATCGTTCTGATCAAATTGTAGATTGGCAGAGTATAGGAGTTCAAATTTATGGACAATTTTGTTAGTGCAGTTTTTCTTACAATGTTTTTTATCACTTTTATGATGCAAATTACATCTTATTGTACATAATTATGTAAAAAGATAAATTGAAAGGAGTATGCTAAGGATTAGAATAGTACATCTCCGGAGTGAAAATAGAAATCTAAACCAGAAGGCTATTATTACTGCTTGTGGCATAAACATAATGCTTAAATTGCGTGTTAATGTATTATTTCACTCATGTAACTTTACGCCTGTAATCTCCGAAGAGGTAGACAGAAGAGTTTAGTACTTTCCCACATTTCACCAGTTACGTTCACGTCCTACAATGGAATACGTGGTCATCCTATTACCATACACCAGGAACACACCTAGACTCCGAGCCATCACTAGAACATCTAATCTTAATTAGAAAATCGAATAGTACCCAACCCGGTATTCAAACCCAGGACCTCTCGATCGGCGCTCGCGCTTGCAACCACTCGACCTACCATAAGAGAAAATCGATCAGGGATTAATATTGACATAATTTTTTTGCTGTAATGTCTGTAAAATCTTTATGATTATTCAAACATTCTTGTCCCGCCGTAAGGACAAGGGCTAAAGGGTAATTGAGTCTTTTGTTATCAAATATATCGCGACATAAGATTAATTATTCAGATTGTAAGCGGTATTTGCTTATTAAAAAGTCTTTTTAAAATCTTAAAGAGTCCATTACTCACAAGGGCACCGTCTTAAGAGCAATTCGTGACTGTAGCAATGAAGTGATTGCGTGGTTGGGTCCCAAGCATTCGATTTGCTGATCAAATACAATCCAGTGAGGTAACGTCAAGGTCGCCTTATAAAAGTTATGGAACGTTACTTTGACGATTTCTCGGGGGAATCAGATGCGTATTATTTGACATCGGATACGGATAGTTAGATTTTACACAACCCACTAAAGCAATTCACCGAAAGCATTACAATTCTACGATTGGGTTGATGAATATTTCGCTTTTTACATGCAATCTCGTGAATGAAATTAATATAGTTGATATTAAATATTGTGTGGTTCATTTTGACAGTTAAGTTTCTGTTATACATGTAGTTTATTGTAATAGTGATCCAACATTCGATAACAATCAATTTGTATCTACCGTAATAATATTATTCTCTTATTCCATAGGGGATGGTAAACGCTACTGGTGAGATGTGCGAGTGTACTACACTCTTCTACGGTCCTCGTCGGGGATTACAGACGAGATGTTACGTTACGTTTAGCAATAATATTAATGTTATATTTCTTCGATTCCATTCCGTTATACACATATTGTTGGTGGTTGTTGTTGGTCATTAGGATATCCTCTTACATGTACATATAACTTTTATAGCAAAGAGCCTGTATTGTGTTATGTATTTCTCATTAGAAGTTCAAATGAAGATTTGGATAATTAAGGATAAATATTGACGGGATTTCGTACCGAACGTATCCCGACCATCGCGGCGTCTGTTGGTATCGTTGATCACTGTGCTCTCGACAAAGCTTTTGCTGGTTTTTTTCTTTTTTCTCCATTTAAGGCTTCGGACGAGGGACGCGATAAAAGAGGAATTCTTTATTTTATAAGACGCTCAATAGAAAGCTCTTCGATTCAACGTTCTGTCGCTATACCGTTTTATAGTTTATTATCCGAGTTGTTTGAATGGGCTCTTCGAGTTCATGTTTCTGTCTTTTTTCCGATGTTCTCAAGTAGGTATCAGGTTTATTTCTAAACGCGAATTTTATGTACCCATACAATTTACCCAACTCATGTACTTGCTTAAATTTTGACAGCGCTCAAGAAACAATCCAGAATGTCGATTATAATACAATGAATCAACACCCAAAATTAAATCGTAAGTTTGATATAAAAACAATTCTATTGACTGGCATAGTATACACACCATCTTCGTCGACTGTCGGTTCGATAAAAATGAATCGTGACCAAAAAAAAATGATCCAAATGACGAGATTTCGAGCTCCACTCATTGCGAAACGTAAACAAAAACATCTCAAAACTGTTTCGAGGAAGTGTCGTCCAATAAATACGTTTCGACATCTCGGCGGAATGTCACCAGATGTTAGGCCCACACAGTTCGGAATGCGCTGCCTACGCAACGTACTTGTTAGACATCAATCTGAAACTATTGTCATTGAACACGACCGTTGTAACGTGTGGCTGTGTTTATTGCCACCGATACTGTTATTTAATCTCCGCTACTCGTCTGAACAACAATTTGAGCAACAATGTATTATAATGCAATATTTCATTTTTGAGTATAAGGAAGTCTCAGTTTCTTTCTCATCAATTGTGGAAAGCCTTAAAAGAGATGTTAAATATAACTTTTCATATTCCGTCTATTCTGGTCTGATTTCTTACGACAATTTGTTGAAGATTTTTCTCATCACTTTTGGAGAAACTTACTCTTTTGCGACGTTGTTTTCATGTTATATTATTAATGCATCTAATATTCTTGAGCTACAAAATAAACAAGTTTCATTTCTCGTCGTTGTTACCACATACATCTATTTCCGACATATTTTAAGATAACATTGAAAGTTATGCATCTAATACGCCTTCAGCTGCTCAACGTACATATTCGTACATGTCGCTGTATTATGTTGATCTAAAAGCCATGAGCTAGATCACCGTACAATATGTCATGAAAGTGGAAGCTTAAGTCCAACAACGTATATTGTGATTTACTGCGATCTGATATGTAAGTCATTGAATAGTACCGCAGGAATATACATTATATGTATATTGGAAATAAGAATTCTTTCTCCTCGCCTGTCTAGACGGTCAATTTGCAGCCCTTCGTTCCATGTTTTGTGGTACCGCGACCTGCGTTTGACAGTATCAATATCTTTTATACATCCCGGGGAATACATTTCGATATAAAAATTTCCACAATTTTCTTTCAATGAATACAGTTCTACGGGACTTGCTCAGTTGGTTAACGAGCGTACTGCTTGTTCGACGAAGATTTTTTACTTATGTATCTATCGTTTTTCCGCCGCACATTATACTCTTATGGACTTTTTAACAACAGTATATCTTGTCGTAAGGACATTTCACTTGACATTGGAGAGTTTAAGAATTTTCTAATTATTTTTCTACTACTGATGTTTTTGTTGAACGTAATTCAAAAATAATTCGTAAATATTTGGATAGGTTCCTGAACTTTGTGATGTATTATAGCAAGCTCATGCTAAGAGTAACGTAGGATTTTTTTGGACCAGTGGTAAACCCGGCAACTAACGCGAGAACTTTAATTCGAGGTCACGTACTGATGTAACTATTTCGAAAAGTTTCCCGTTTGATGGCTTCGATCGGAACGGAGAAGCTGCGCACTCTTAATGAGATGGTGTATCGTTAAAGTAATCGGAAAGCGATATAATCCGAACTCTATCTTCGCTGTTCGGCTACTCCCGACTGTACGACGCAAATCACGTTGGAAACGAGCCTTCACGTCCAGGTATCGTAAAAACCGGCAGACTATTTTACTGTAGGGCCCAAATGTTTTAGTGGCACTCGTAAAATGAAAACGGTGTAAAATTCACGCATTGTACAGTCGTCCATCTTGTATTTATGACAGCACGCACGACGATGTCTACTAGGAATGTCGAACGTTCCATACTGCCGGCTGCGTTGCTTTAAGTAGCAAAAAATGCAGCTTGTTTAAAATATGGTCATAGCTACACGATTAAAAAATATTTATTGTTTTGGAATAATTTTAAATCATTATGATCTTTATAGGTGTTTTACTGGTAGTTCTTTGGAACAAAAATAATGTTAATAAATATTTATATAATTTAATATTATGGGCCAACTGGATTTCTTATTATACTTATTTACCTATAGTTATATACATATATGTATATTTTAACTTTAGAATGTATGAATCGTGATAATTTCTATTACGTTCGTTCGGATCCATGTCGCTCCTGACGCGGCTGTAAATGTGCGAATCTCTTCTACGTAGTTAAAAAAATGATTACATGTCATGTTCTCAGTTTGACACGTTTTGAGAACGTGTTGCGGTCGTAAAAACGTTTACGTTAATTCTGAAAAAACGCTTTTAACGGGCTTCGCCTGAAACACTGGCAGTTTTTGGGAACAGTGTAATGAACAGAAATGCTTGTCAATTTTAATCACTATTGACATTTGATGCAAAGTTTTTTAAAACGAATTCTTTTGCTATTGCACTATAGGGGTTAGAGTAATAAAGAAAACAGTCAATCTTAAATTGGACGCGTATCGGAGACCATACCAAATGACAGGCATTTAAGGACTGTCGTCAATCTTTCGTAACAGTTCTACCGCTTTGAGCAACGTATCAACTACACAAAGAGAACATAAAAGCTTTAAATCAATGTGTATAAATATAAAAATTAAGGACTTGGATGAAATTTTCCAGAAGTTTACGAGAACGTCATGTTTATGTTTAAATACAGTCCGAATGGAAGGCAGATAAAAAGAAAACACAGGAAGGGAATATATCATTTTTATGTCGTAGAGGTGTGGTTTGGGTGCATCGTAAATTATATGTTCATTATTCCGAGAACACAACGCGGGGGAAAACCGCCTCAAAGGAATTAGTATTAGAATGAATCATAAAGAATAGAATACAATATAGACAGGTACTGTAATACAATCGTCTGAAAATTCTACGATTCACGACGGTGCGAACCGTAGACCTTACGGCTAACGTAACAAAGTTCAAAGTCTATTGAGCCGCCTAATGTCGTGATTTTCACAAGTATATTAGTAGAATAGAGAAATGTAAGTTGGATAGAATAGGGAAACTATTTTGAATCGTTTGTATTGTTGTATCGTTGAGAACTATTTATTGTTATCTATTACGATTTGCCTATACAAAGTGCTTTGAATTGTCGACCATTTTAAGTTACTGTTGACACCAAAATCGCATATAACGAGTAGGTAATGACCTAGTTGTTCAATGAAAAAATCAACGTAATCGATATAAACAATGATAATTATACGTACGTAACTTCACGCCTGTAATCCCCGAAAAGGTAGGCAGAGGAATGCAGAACCCTCCCACATTTCACCGGTTACGTTTACGTCCCACTCCGAACCACTACTAGAAAAGCTAAATTAGAAAATTTTGTAGTGTTTTGTAGAAAATAATAATTATGATTATCTATTATTATGAAAATACAGTAAAAGAATATTCTAAAAACTATATTTTGGTGATCTAGAAAGTTAGTAGATTAGTCGGTGTATGGCAATAGACTTACTGTCTATTTCATAATGGAACCTTATATCACGTAGTAACTTAAGGTGCTCTATAGTTGTCTATAATGGTCAAAACTCTATAATCTCTCTTTTGAAGACTCTCTTTATAATGTACTACTTTTGCTATCCATCTATAGATCTTCTACTATACTGTTCTACCTTTATCCACGCGTCCATAATTTTGCTCTTTTGAACTGCCACAGTTGAAGACTATCAAGAATCTCAATATTTTAAATAATACGTTGACATTAGCCGTCAATGTTAAATTAATACGTTCAATAAAACTGGACAGGTTTTATTGCCAATCAATATAACGAACGTCATACACATTGTTTACGCAGAATAAAACACCTGTCCTACTACTAGCTAATAGGTACTGTTGGTACTTCCGCCTTTTAGAGTCCACTATACAAATCCCTTGGTTGTTGTTTTGTTGTTGTTGTTGTTGTCCCAAAATTGTTGAGTTTGGACATAGCCAAAAAATAGGTGAATCGAGTTTTTGAAGGTAAAAAATACTTTAGCAAACATCACTCTACATGTTCAGTTCCCGATCCTTTGGGAAAACAGCCTCCCACTTCACCATCCGGGCACGAATCTTGAGAGGCACCTATTATTATAACATAACTAGGTTACGTGCGTTTTAAGCTTAAATATCACTTGCCATAACGGTGAAGGAAAACATCGTGAGGAAACCTGCACATCTTAGAAATTATTTATAATAAAAAATATATTTTCTGAGGTGTGTGAAGTCTGCCAACCCGCACTTGGCCAGCGTGGTAGACTACGGCCTTAACCCT
>DVPF01000232.1:0-10525 GCA_018239045.1 Yanguna cosyra | reverse complement strand
GACCTGGGAATCGAACCCGGGACCTCCCGATCGACAGTCGCACATGCAACAAACTCGACCAACGAGGCAGTCAATTATTTGTATATTAATAAGTTTCAATCGAACTCCTTCATTAGCGGGCTCCCAGACAGTGATATTTGTCAATATTTCTTTCACAAGTTATTAGCGGCGGACAGAACGAGCGCATTTCGCAAACTTTTTTAGTTTAATTTTTACATTTATTATTTCTATTCGCTACGTAACTAGTCCCTAGCTTTACCGCGAGCCGCTAAAAGGTCTATTGGTTTTTCTTTTATGTTAAGTTAATTGAATTTCATTGTTAACCGTCACGTAGTCAGCTGTTATGTAACTTATGACGAGTTAAAACTGGGTTAGAAATTGCACGACAACAGCGAATTGTTACACTTGACCTTTTATGTTCTATTGATATAACGCTTTTGACCATATTATTACTTTTTGTTTTAAATAATAATTTTATGTAGCTTTCCTGCGTTAAAAATTGCGTTCCAACTGACACATTTTAATCATCATCATCAACTACCCTTTTATCATTCTATTGCTGGATACGGGTCTTCTCTTAATGACAAATGTTAAGGTCCTTGTCTTATTAAAATTGTTAGTTTTCAGACAGTTGTGCCTCCAATTCCTTACATCAACGAATTTTCATGACAGTTTCTATTTGTGAACATGGACCATTTGCAACATGACTTACGTAAATTAATCGATACTTTTCAATAATCGTTTTGTACGTTTTCTCACCGCTCCGTTTACGCAACGCGGTCTCCAGTTTTTTCCAACGTAACCGACCATTTCGGTGTAACAGTCAATTTCTAACTTTTTCAGATGCAACCAATTTCAGCATTGCAATACACAGTAGCAAGGCTCTTTTTTCATTTCAATAGATGTCAATGCCGTATTATGACAGTTTCCTACGTTTGTAGTACAAATATATTAATTTTACACTCTCTTAACGTTTACAACATATCTAATACAGTCTGAGATAATTTCGTGTTCCGAGCAACTCTCAAAATTATGCATTATAAACTCTCCAGAATTTAATAATGCAGCTATTATTGATTTATTTTATGAACAAGATAAAACAGATTTAAAAATATATTTTTACTTTACCTGATGCATAGCTTGCTGCGCTGCCTGTGCCGCGGCTTGAGCTGCTCTCTTAGCTTGTTGCAGTTGCATCTCTTCTCCTTGGAGACCTACTTTAGCATCTCTGACTTGCTGCTCCAATCCGGACAGGATCACCTGTTTGCCGGCCAGCGCCGCCTGTGCGGTGGCACTGGCCTGAGCGGCGGATTGAGCTAACGTGTTCTTGGCTACGTATGCAGCCTGGTAGGCAGCCGCTGCCTGGTTCCCCAGCGCTGTCTTTGCTTGATTAGCTGATCCAACAGCGATCGTTCTGAGACCACTGCCTCGGCTGTAGCCTTTTTTGCCGTCACCACCACCAGACGCAGCAGCCTTTACATCCTGAATGTAGGCGTCATAATGACTCGCTGACTCCTGCGGCTCCTGTGCTTGTGACGATTGTGCTGAGTTGTCATATTCATAGTTATATTCAGCTCTTCTAGGTGAACTGTCTCGGCCGGCCGGCGCTGCCGCTGCGATGGAGAGAGCGCCTGCAGAGAAAAAGTAAGACTATAAATAAATCCAGCTTTTAATGTAATATACTTATGACTACTGACTAAGGAAAAACTTAATTGCCATATTCATATTTTTTCTATTATTTTTATTAATGTCGTCTACTAGGTGAAATTGCTTTAATTCGGTGAATTAAATTGAATGGAACTTACTGTGAAGCTTGATTTAATGGAATTATGTTATATTCTAATGGTCATTTCTCTCAACTAAATAAACAAATAGTTTTAATTTAATGAAAGGATTTTTTGTTTTTTTGTAAATTTTCGTCCTGTTACACAATTCCTTATAAATAAATGCATTCGACTTTACTGACTGTTGAAATATTTTTTTGCCAAATGTTTAGTCACATTTGGACTCTATAGATATTACTATGATAGACCGTGTAGATAGTAATCAGAAAAATCGCGCGTGCGTTACAGAACCAGATGAGGTAACGTAAGAATTAAAGTTATCGTAAAAGCATATTATCCAATGGGATACTCGTAATTACGCAGTTCGATAATAAGGAAGCATAGTACCCGCTTGCGTGTCTTACGTACTTCCGATTTATAAACGTTTGAATCAATTCCTTTTTGCCGATTCATTGATCTTGTACTCGTAATATCACGTATATGGTATGTATAACAAGTATCAGTTAACCGTAATTTTTTACACCGGCCGTAAACTGAATTACATAATTCTGTTTAGTCGTACTCATACAATAATAACTGGTTTAGAGTTCAAGTTACATGTAAACGATAAATATAGTGCATTATTTGTACTTCAACTTATGAACTATACTCATATATCTGCTACAATTAAATTTTAATTAGGTATTTAAATTAGGTAACTTAATTAAGAAGTGAAAATAGATAACTATCATTCTTTAACTGTTTGTTTGATTCTTTTATATTATGCTCTTATATGTATTATTGTTTTATGACTACGAAAGTTTACATTACTTGGATAAATTACATTTTTTACAATTATCTTTTCTCGATAAATCTATACTCAATTATATCAAATATCTTATATTCACATAATACTTGTTGTCTTCTTCAATAATTAATTTCCTGTCGTAATATAAATTAAATTAACACATCCGTTAATTAATCTGTTAATTAACACGTTTATGAAATTAAGTAAACACCTACCACGTGCTCTATCCATCACCCAGGGTTGACTGGTAGAGAATGCCATTAGGCATTAAGTACACCCTTGTAACCCTTAGCTTAAGGTGCTACAAAAGTTTAAATAAAAAAAAACATATGGTAACAATTGCATGACGTGATGAATACAACCGATTTAATGTTTAATAAGTATTGTGACACACAGTACACCAATGCGATCAATACTCCGCAGTGTTACCAGCTACCGACCGATCGGCTTCATCAAGTTTTTATGGGAGTTACATTAATAGAATCACAGTATTTGTCCTTTGAAAAGTTAACACGTAATATGTTTACTCTGCGAACATGTCTGAAGCGATACAAAAATATATGTCTGACCAATGTGAATACATTGCAACACTCATTAATCACCATCATTAAAACTAAAAAAAACCGGGAACATTTCGTGTTCTCGTCTCGACTCGCGAGACATAAGAAAGTTGTATAATGCGAGTACGAGAATAAATCCATGAAGTCAGCATATGTGAGAAATGGATTTCTGTAGATTTTTATTTATCTTCCATATTATATCGTCAATACAGGTCTCTTATGGAGTAGGCAGAGAGCACGGAATGCCCAATATATACTTACATATCTATTCTATCTATTTTTTAAATCATTGTGTTTTTTGGTTTTGTGGTGTATAAATTACAGTCATCTAATCGTTACCTGCCTACGAAATCTGTCTAGTTATTTTCATTGTACAATAAAGAACCCACTCAAAAATTACATAATAGTACAAGAATTTAAATGGAATCGCGAGAGGCAAAACGGTTGGCAAGCGCCGTAGGGATTATTCGTTGTGTCGGTTCTCAAAATTAAAATATTTTAATTCTATACCTAGATTATATAACCGTTGCGTTTCGGGAGACTCCCACAGTATCAAAGGGCATTATTCTGGCAATAAATTCTATTTTTCTTTTCTTATACAAAGAAACTAAAAACCCCAGCGGTCTGTCTAACGAAATGGGAAAAAACAAGAAGATGCAGTAATTGAATAAGGTTATGAAGTGACAAATTTTAGGCGTGATAACCTAATATTCCGTTAATCAGCTTACAAGTGCTTACGGTAAAATGTTTGCGGAATATAAACTTTATAATATATATGTGAAACTATTACATGTACAGTTGCGTTTTTTGTTGTGTAGGGAGTACACGCGAAGGCGGATTGGTATGGCGCGGGTGCTCCGCCGGCTGCGACGCCGAAGACGGCGCAGCGGGACCGCTCTCCGATGGGAACACCAACCCAGGAGACAAGGTATTAACAAACCTACTATTTACAACAAAATATCTATGTAACTATATATTGATAAGTATAACTGCATCCGTTCGTAGAGATTCATGATCACTATTGAATTTGGTAAGTCATCGTGATGCTCAAAATGTGTTACATTCGATTGTTGTGAATATTGGGAGAATTTTTTATATTTCGATATCATTAACACACTTTTCGAGCAGCCATTGTATGTAGATTATTTAATTAATATAATTATTATATGTATTATTATTGTAGGTGTGTATGATTGGAAATATATGCAGTTTATCAGTTGCCAGATTACAAAAATACAAGTTCTTTTAATGCTTACTCAGCGATCTGTTGGCCATGTGTGGAGATGGCCCGAGATATTATTAATATATTCTAATAATGTTCACATAGCTATGAAGAAGAACTCCAACTAGGGATGTTATGGAGCTTAGACATCTTAATCGAAACGATCGAATATCCGAAATAAAATTCTATCCATACCCGTAATGAGTCTAAAATAAAACTTGTAATAGTTTCGGATAGGAGCGATAACTTATATGACAGATTGGAGTACCGAATGAACATCCATAAACGAAACCCAATAATTATTTATTTATGTTCTACTTTTACAATTTCTTCAAAATTTTATAATCCGTAAGTAACACTATCCGAAATAATTTTATGTAATATTATTACTAAGAACCATTGCCATATTATTCTTATGTTAGTATTCACATTCAGATTCGAAACTTTATATCCGTAACATCCCTGCTCCAAACCAAGCTTGTTCAATAATATGTAGATCTATTTGCATATTTATTCTAATAGAATGTGTTATACGTAGCACTGCTACGGGTGCTACGCAGACAATTGTGGCACTTTTTTTTTCAATAGTTGATTAGTTGTGTTTACATAGTGATATACGTATTCGTATGTATGTAGTTTTATTATTGAAATGGTGATGAAGTGTATGATTCAATCACGCTGGTCGCAGGGAGCAATCTGTATTTGTAACTATTATATTCGTATTCATACCCAACGTATTCGTGACTATTTTTATTCTGATTAAATTTCACTTATTATAAGCTTATCCCATGACATGTACTAATTAAAAATCAATATGTATGATTTTTCTTCTATGTAATATGTATAAATTTTGCTTCAACACAGTGTAAAATAAGAATAATTTGTAAACTTTTTTATTTCATGTCGCTAATTGTTTTATCAATTAATTTTTTTTCTTGTAACAAATTTTTTATGTCTTGATAGATCATCTATAGCGCACGGTCAGTATTTTCTTTTGTAATCTCCCTACCTGTATGTATAAATTAACGATTTAATTTGATTTAATTTGATCTTTTTGATGACGAAAAATGTTAACAGATGTGCTTTAAATGAAATAAAGGATACGTCGTGCACAACCGTTCATTATTTATTGTATTCAGTACAACAACGTGTAACTACTACTTATCCTTACATACAATAAAAAACGCAACTATTTCGTGGAAATGTATTAATAGATGTTACGAGGTTATAACTGCATACGTTCGTAGTGATTCATGATCGCCACTGAATCTGGTAAATCACCGTGATGCTCAAAATGTGTTACATTAGAAATGTTGTCAATATGAGGAGAATTTTTTACATTTCGATATTATTAACACACTTTTCGAGCGGCCATTGTATGTAGATCATAATTATTATTGTAGGCGTGTATGATTGGAAATAATGAGAGAACAGCATAGGCACATAATGATAGGAAATAGAGAGTAAGTTTGGTTTCCATAAATACACAATGATACTTGATTGCCCCGTGGCTTGAGTGGTTGGATCGCGAGGTCCTGAGTTCAAATCCCGGGTCGGGTGCAGTTAGATTTTTCTAATAGAACGATATTGTACCTGATTAAGTATGTTCAAGTAAATAACAATGTATGTGATTTGATTTATAATGTTACTCATAAAACGTAAATGTAGTAGTATTCTCTATCAAATCGTTCGGTACTCTATTTCGAAGTGCTTGCGTTATGTATTACGATCGCTTCAAGTTCCGCTAAAAGTACTTAATCTTGATAGCAAACACAGCCGGAACGGACTCCATTTTCTAACCATGTCAAGTATGTCATTGGACAAGGGTTCGGATTATAAAAGTAGGTATGTTCGGTCAGCAAGTGTACATGCGCCATGTACATTGCGCCAAATATCACGTGAAATGTCAATTTTGGTAGTTAATGATGTTAGGTGTTATTTGGCAGAAATCCGTTGTTAAACTATTAAGTTCAAATTATTTGACAATAGTGTGTGAATACGCTGTGATGTTATGTTCCATTTCCTTAGATTAGATACATGGAGAACATTTGGCAACATCAATCAAAAATCCCGCCAAAAATGTTTATAGGTAATGCAAATGTATCGCTTAAACCACCGAGAAATCTTTGACAAGAATTATTGCACCGCGCATTGCCAATACGATAATTAAAATTCTTTGAATTCAACGAAGTAGATTTGTTTAATACAAAGTAATGAAACAATAATTGGATGAGTTTTATGTATAGGTACCTATATGCGATTAGAAGTCTTTATTTCAAGGCTATTTAGGACTACAATTTCATGACAGCAAAGTGTCGTGCGTCAGACATTTTGTTTGAATTAATGCTTATAGAGCTATATTAATTAGCAAATTCATTGAATTCGATGCAATACCCTTCTACATATAACAGCATAAGTGAATCAACTCGTCTTTTATTGGGGTTTAAATGAAGTTTGGTATTTCAGTTGCATTACAGTTTTATGTATTGACCGTGTTATAAAAAGACAATCATTTAACGTACTTACGATAATGTTTATCATCATATGTATTAATAAATATTTATATACACACATATACACATGAAAAAATTTTGTAGCCAAAGCTCGGGCGACCTTCGCGCAACTGCGACCCGTGTGGCAGTCCAGTAAACTCACTCGAAGAGTGAAATTAAAAATATTCCGCTCTAACGTGAAGACTGTTCTACTTTACGGGTGCGAGACGTGGAGGGTTACAAAGAACATCACGCATCGTATCCAGGTCTTCGTCAACCGATGCCTTAGACAGATTCTCGGTATTCACTGGCCCGAAAAGATCTCAAACCAACAGCTGTGGGATATCTGCTCCGAGACGCCAATCGGTTTCCAAATTAAACGCCGCAAGTGGACTTGGATTGGCCACACCCTAAGAAGAGCCCCCGACCACATCCCAAGGCAAGCCTTAGAATGGACACTACAAGGGAAAAGGAAACGTGGCCGTTCAAAACATACTTGGAGACGTTCAGTGGTAGCGGAAATGGAGGCAATCGGGCTGACGTGGGCCGAGGTGAAACGAACTGCCCAAAACATAACGCGATGGCGGAGCATTAACAACAACCATGGATTTGCGTGTGAGCCTATTGCGATATACTAGGACTACTACTAGAAATTCTAAATTGGAAAAATCCGATAGTACCCGAGAAGGGAATCGAACCCAAGACCTGTGAACCAAGAATCGCGCTATGGCACAGACAACTATCGTCGCAGTCTCACATTTCGTTTATCAATTATATTATGACATCTTTATTAATATTTAAGTAAAGAAAGGAACACTGCTGACTGCTTCTTTGGATCGACTACTAACATTGTATAAAAGGTTTTTTTTTTTTATAAAGCGAATGACAAATGCAGATGATACACATCATTTCTTTCACGACACAGGGCTCACAGGAAATATTTGGCACTCGGTGCTCTCTGCTACCCCTTTAAAAACATGACAATATAATAACTTTCAAATCATGATCGGAAAGTACGATTACAAAAAAGCATAATCGATACCCAACGTGAATCACATGACCTGCAGCAGTTTTGTTTACAGCAGCGTGTCGTCCCCCGGCAATCCGTCTTGTCTCCAACCTGCTCCCTTGCATACTAAACAACACAAAAAATAGTGTACCGCTGAAATATTTGGTGTTATCATTTTAAATCTTATGCAAATGTTCATTTAATCGTATGCAACCCAAATCAATGTCAGCGGATACAGTGGATACCGTGGGTGGTATGTAAATCGTTCTCGCACAGGTCCCGAGAGACTTCCATTGTCATTCTGATAAAACACCACGCATGACGGCATTTCTCATTTCGGCTATGAACATTTACGGCGGATCAATAACCGGGACTCGTCCGTACGAGCCCGTTATGGTGTAAGGGAATGAGCAATAGCGTTTCAGTGACTGTAGTGGACGACTTCGAGAACCTTCCACTCACAACGTGCTTGGCTATTAGGTACGTTGTCCATAATGTTTCTTCATGTGTGTATACACCGCCAACATGTATTTGACTAGCATGACAGGTTACCCTTAACCCGTCTCATGTTAAGAGAATAATACGGTTGATGATGATGATATTATTGTTTTCACTCTAGTACAGAAAGTAAGATGTGATTCACTGTGAGTTTGCGAAGTCGGTAACTCGGGGAGTCATCGTGATTTAACCTCTAACATTTGCAAGAGTGAGTGTCATAGATTTACAGATATCCGAGAAACCAGAATCTGTTTTTGCACATCACACATTTGGCATAAGTTACCTGCTGAAGAACGGCAATAGGCATTAAATTCGCTCCTTGTTATGCTTGCTTATTGATATCCTATAGAGTCTAAAAATAAAATGTATTTTTGAGTAACGACTCGCTACAACGATGACGGAATACATCGTAAACCAAATAACACACCTTGGAGTCCCCCAAAACTTGTCTATTGTCATGTGAATTCTCTTTCTGTAATATCAAAAGAATGCTAGGAGTATTTCTTCACCGACTTTTTTCGACCGATCTACCATAGTCCAAAGGATACTTAAAGCCGATGAATTATGACTATAAGAATGTATTACGTCGTTTTCATTTTACGTAATACATATGTTGGTACTTTGTAATTGCTAAAACGTGAATACTTCTTTCACTACGTCATGTAGACAGGCCATTGCATTAGAGCTCTAGAGTTCTGTTACTTCACAGCAGTTGGATTGCAAATCCTTTTATTATAAGACAGGTATTGATACTACGTAATATACTTTTGCACATAACAATAGTAATAATAACAGTATAGACATATGACACACAGTTCTATCTGATCCCAACGTACGCCGAGCTAGCGCTGCAGCTGTCGGGCAGTGAATAAACTGTTAATAGCCGATACATTTCTAAATGCGTCCATACGGTAATAATTATATATCCACACAAAGAACAAATACTTGTATTTGTCGCCCAAACTTTTAGATGGAGCTCGAGCTGACAACGCACGGCTCGGACGGTCCCCAAACCCTACAACCAGCTGGCCAGTCACAAACAGTTACAAAACACAGCCGAAACAGCGCAATGGAAAGCGGGATGTACATCTAACATCGTATTTGATGATTCGTACCGCCATTGTGGCCGCAGTTATGCAAACAATGTCATTGTTGGATGGTGAATAGAAGACGGCTAAACGGGTATATCTATGTCAGCCTACAGAACGGACATCTGATAAATTGCCCTGACCTGGCCGTTTTACAGCACTCGTAACTCATAGGTGTGAATCGGTACAGTATACGAGTATAGCACGCTACTTCAGTTATTTTCTAAATTTGTTTAGAAACTTATACATGCCGTAATGTTCATATAATATCTTGGGACATGTCCACATACTGCCATTTGATACCAAAGTAAGCACCAAGAGAGCTCGTGTTATGGTAACCAGGCGGCTGATAAACTACACATTTACATATAAATACATACTTATATCGATTTTTTTATTTCTTTTTTTTCACCCAGACAGAACAAATACTTGTGCACAACACAAGTATTTATTCTGGGTGGGAATCCAACCCACGGCCCCCGGCGCAATAATCGGGTTCTCTAACCACTGCGCCAACGGGCCAGTCGAAAATACATTTAAATCATCATAATATACAGTTCAGTCATATACATTTAAATTTTCTGTTGTGTTTATACACAGTTTTCCTTTTCCTGTATATACAGCATTCTAGGAATAAAGCAGTTATCTTTCTTCATTCTCCTGTGCTAATACCGCTAGTCCCTGTTGTGACTTAGGCTAGACAGAGTGTAAATTCCGTGAATCGTTACGAAGGCTGACTGTCGTTGTTAGAGCATGTGACTACCAATACACATAACGATGTTCATAATAATTACGATTGAACATGATTTCATATGCCTTTTAACATCATTATTATATTTGCAGTTTTCTAACAGCATTGTTCGTTTTTGTCATGCTTTCTGGGCTTAATGCATTATGTTTCCACCTGTAACTGGCATGACACGTACCAAATAGCTTTATATAAATGTACCCTATTATTAACTGTGATAGTGATCTCTCTGTTGGTGTAAGTTTAATTAAAACGTAACTTCACGCCTGTAATTCCCGAAGAGGTAGACAGAGGAATGCAGAACACTCCCACATTTCACCGGTTACGTTTACGTCCC
>DVPF01000231.1:0-10528 GCA_018239045.1 Yanguna cosyra | reverse complement strand
CGGGTTGCCAGCACAAAATAAAAATTCGACCAACTCATTACGCAATGAGCCCGGTATTGGAATAGTATCGTTGGAGAGAGATAGCGGTATACAATCAGCTGGTATTAGTAAAGGACAAAACGAAATAGTTAGAGCGAGACAACAGTATAACAAAGTAGTGGAGGGAGCGAAATAGACGCAGTAGCTAGATACGAGCGTCCGGTGGCAACTTCCTGTCGCGGGATAGTGAAGTGCCTGTAGTCGGCCGCGCTCAGCATCGATACTGGTCAACCAGGAAATCATATGTGAACTTATCATGATTACCTCACAATTTGTTCCACATGAGAATACTGGCGAAACAAAACGCAGGTCAATTCGTTTAACGCTGAATAAATTTTAAATTTCTAGAAATCAACCACATCGATGATACAGATGAGTAAATTAAATTTCTAAAAACGATACATTTTATTCATAGTAATTGATCACAATTTATTCCTATTAGCGTTTTGTTAATCGTTGAATAAGACTGATAATATATTGGTAAAAAAATTGATTTAATAGATAAAAAAACACTTATGTGACTACTTCTAAAAGCTTCCAATCCTTCACAAAGTATACATAGTTTGTTTCATTGATAGAACATAACCAGTAACTAAGAATGTATATCCACTAGTTTCGCTTTTATGTAGCGTGTAATGACACCTCGTTCCCAGACACCGGACCACTGAACACACTGATCAGTGGCCCAGCATCCGCTCTCCGTCCACTCGTTAATTGTACATCTCGACACGCATACTCCCACTAATCTGCTTACTTCGATAACACTTCACTTCTCTCCTTTATTTAACTTCCAATATTGATGTAGAGATACCCTGCTTAATACACAAATATACATACATACATATCGGGGTAGGCAGAGTGCACCGAGTGCCAAATATCTCTATCCTTACAAACCTGTCGCGCTTCGTCTATGTTCTTGAGAAAATATATTTTATTAGTCTTGAGCAAATAGACAAATATATTACCTCATTTTAAACATCGTAGCGCTAGATTCGTATGGTATTAAACGGTAATTTGTTTTATTTATTTATGTAACATTGTCGTAACATCACGCCCGTAATTTCCGAAGCGGTAGGCAGAGTGTAGTACACTCGCACGATTCACTTGTTGTCATGCACCGAGCATAAATACAGACTTCGAGCCACTAATAAAAAATCAAAGTTAGCAAAATCTAATAGTACTCGACTCAGAATTCGATCCCAATTTAATATTATCGACAAACAATATGACCCAATCAAGAACATACGCAGGAAAATACTGTACAAGGTACATTTGGATTCGTCCTTTCCAAATGTCAGAAGTGCTTACGTCAATACTGGTGTCACAGTTCACAGACAACGTTATATGTTTAGGGAAATCCGGGAATAACAGGATAGGGTCGTTATATTCATAATGTAATTGTTTTACTTTCTGATGAATCTTGGGATTGGACCTCTGCCTACCTCTTCGGGGATCACGGGCGTGAAGTTACGTTTGTTTTATTCTTTTGTTTCGATTTTACTACACTATCGAATTAGGGCGCCCGTAATGATAGATGTAGTTTGAATTGTAATAAATAAATAAATGAAACTGCCTCTTTAGTCGTTTTGGTTGCAAGCGCGACTGTCGATCGAGAGGTCCTGGGTTCGATTCCCGGGTCTGATACTATTTGATCTTTCTAATTTAGATTGTCTAGTAGTGGCTCAGAGTCTCGATTTGTGCCCGGTTTATTGCTATAAACCGGGCTTATTGCTATAAACCGGGCTTATTGCTATAAACCGGGCTTATTGCTATAAGCTCACCATCTACTCCATAGTGGGACGTATATGTAACTGGTTAAACGTGGTAGTTTAGTAGTATACTCCTCTGCCTACCTCTTCGAGGATTACAGGCGTGATGTTACGTTATTAATTAGAAAATTGACCAAGAAACAAATTAGCATTGTAAAAAAATTTTGGCACATCAATAATTCATATCTGAGCTTTAAATCCGACATACGATTTCCAGCGTTGTGTTTCAATTAGTCGGATTGAAATTGAAATTTTGCTTAGGCGTTTGCAAATGGGATTCGTGGTAGTCATGAATAAATGACACTTGCAGCATAAATGACGTATGGTTCATTATTTCGGTTATTAGGAGTTGTGAGGTAATGCATACGTCAGGATACAGCAGAAATAGCCTGTTGTTTCGTGTATAGTATTGAACGTAATCGATGGGGTTCCAATCCACTCATGTTTGTATGGAATTGTACTTGTATACAAGATGTAATGCAGGAATATTTGTCAACTGGATGTGGATGGCCAAACTCTATAATTTAAAATGAGAGACTGACATGTGGAATGGCATCGTCCGATCGTTCGGACATGTGAAGAGAATGACTGATGAAAGAATGATTAAATAGATATAATATGCAAATCTAGATGGACGCAGGTACCGAGTCGCATTCTGGCTGATGGGGGATTCAGAAGTGTCCGAAACCGGCGTGCATATATGACGAGGATGATCAATATAGAAGAAGCGCGGCAGATCTGTAAGGATAAAGATATTTAGCACTCGGTGCCCTCTGTCTACCCCGTGAGGGACCTGGAGTGCAGATATGTAATTTCATAGAGAATAACGAAAAATCCTCGAATCGAAGGTGATTTTGATAAAAATAGAAACTTTATTATTCGATTTTTAAGAATATTGTCCTTCGTCGGAAATCTATTCACGGAATTTTTAAAATAATAACACTCATAAAATGAGTTAGGTATAAGAATTTATTTATAGAAAGTGAAGATAACTGGCAAAACAAAAGACAAGGCCTTCTTGAAAAAAACTGTTTTATTTGTCTTCGTTTTTCGAACCTCAATTATATAATCAATTGCTTGGATATATTGCCAATTGTTTTCAACACAAAACTGGTATCGGACTTAAATAAAATATTGCATTTAGGAAACATCAATGTTGAAATTGGGAAAAAAATATTCTACATGGAAACAATCACACACAAAATAAAGCGGAACGAAACATAAACAACTCGGAACTCACCAAGCTGCGTTCAAAATGGCAAACATTCAACAGGCAACATGTTTGGCAATTGGAGAAAGAAATAAAACTGTAATGCTGGCAACACACAGTTCATTCACATCGGCGCACATAAACGGACGATGTTGACAACGGGCACAATGGTATCACAGATGTAATCTGATTCCCATGATCAATCTTCAGGCAACAATTGGATGGAGATGAAAGGCACAGATGTTGAAGAGATTGCTTTGAATTTCTGTCCCGTGTAATTATATGGTGCACGCCGTTTCGACGTAGTGTTACCGATAATTGACATACGAAAATTTATCACTTTTGCTTCATTTTTCCATGACAGCTTATTGGAAATACAAGGGATTATTTTTACATCTGCTATTTCCGTTACTATATGCTACATTTATTGTAAATAAAAACTGATAACGTGTCAATTTAAAAAGCTCTAGTTAATTAATTTCCAAATCACTACCTATAGTTTTAATATCTAGATTTAGTAGCCATCTACAGCTCACATGTGTAGGATGTATCATTGATGGTGTGCACGTCTATACAAATAAGAAATAGTCAACGATAATCCCATGCCATAGCTCAATGCATCCTAACATCTTAAAAACTCATATTACCGATGACTAACCAACGCTTGTCCATCATTACAAGATGGCGCGCGATGAAAAAATTATCCAATGCGCCTATTCGGTTGCTAAGCTCGAAAATATTGTAAGGAAAGATAACAAAAAGAGATAAGTGGCATCCCCCGTGAATACAGTGCCTTAATGCCCTTTATTGGAGACCAATATTGTTTGGCATAACACTAAAGATACCTTTGCCTTTTCAACGATCTTTTTGTGTGTAATCGCTATTGTGTGGGCTGAAGCGTGACTCAATACGTTGTGTGGCGTTAAAACTATATTATGTTGATATTACTCGTGTTCATTGAAATGGTTTAATCTATTACTATTTGTGTCCATAGGTACACTTTGTTTTGCTATATAAATGTAGTTTGGTTATAGATAAAAACTATTCCTATACAAATTTAGCATCTTGTTAAGTTTATTGTTAAAGAAAATCGTAACTATGTTAATTGTTTTTCAGACAATATAATAAGTATAGAAAAAATGTCGACAGCATTATTAGATTATCAGTTAATTATAATAAGGCAATGGAGTACATCTAATTTAAATTTGCTTAGTCTCTATAGCATATGTATATAACATGGAATATGTATATAATATGGCATACTCATTCCTCTTATTTAGATGGTAAGTCTCAGCCTCGTTTCATGGTAACAATTTTTTTGTACATATTTGTTTAATTATCACTAAATTACTAGATATGCAATTAGTTCTATATAAGATTCGTTAAAAGTGTGCTTTGCTCCTCTGCCTACCTCATCGAGGATTATAGGTGTGATGTTACGTTATTCGTTAAAAGCTTTATCATCTTACCTTTTCACGGTAATATTTTATATCTTCTTTATTGATAAACCTAAAGTTAGGTCACAAAGGACATTCAATGTCTAGAGCTATTCTTACCAGTCAACCCGGGACAATGGTTCGAAGATGTGTTGGGAGCAAACACTAGAATAAGATTTTTATAAATGTTGTCATCAAAGAAACCTGATATAAATAAGTTGACCATACATGTAGGTACCCCGATAAATATTTAAATATGGAACGTATTAGTATTGTTATCGAGAACAAGGCGGTGCAACTTTCGTATACCGAACGGATACCATTTTAATTTCGGACTTAAAAGTCAGGGCCGTTAAATATCAAGGTTATTAAGCATACAAATGCAAATGTATTTTTACACTCGGATCATCCCTCGGGCTCTTTAGGGTCAGGTTTAAAGGAGCATACACAAAAAAACCCGCTCTTTCTACACAAATAAATCATTTTGATCGATACGATGGAACAGCTCACGTGCGAAACTGGGATGCATTGTTACATAGCCCTCATGGGTTTCTGTGTAAAGTATACACTTACAGCGGATTTAGTTTTTTTCTTACTAATATTATATTGTATATGAAGAATATATCGTACCTTATATACCTACGAAGCGCGTCAAGTCTGTCAAAATAAAGATCTTTGGCATTGAATACACAAGCAATATATTTGTCTGCAAATCAGCCTTTAATCTAAGAATGTATAAACTTCATTTAGCACTTAAACTTTTTATGTTCGTTTGGCACTTTTATGACTACATCGTCGAGCTATACCCCTGACGTGGTAGACAGCAGAACTTATTTATTTCAATGCGTACTTTTTTCTCGTTAAATAAAAAATATTGACTATATATGAATATGACCGTGAGATTTGTGTACTTTATACTATAAAGTAAATGTAACATCGCGCAAGTAATCCCCGAAGAGGTAGGCAGAGGAGAGTAGTATATCCGCGCGTTTCACCAATTGCGTTTACGTACCATTATGGAATAATAATAATAAATATGGGGATAATGAATAATGGTGTCTATGAAGTAATAAAAACAATATGTGATGTTGTAATGTTAAACCTCGTCCCGCGCCCTTGCAATACAAAGACCATAACCTTTAAATAAGAACCATCCGCTCGGAAGAACAGATTCCTTTGTGAACTCCAATACGCCACCCCATTTTAAACTTATAATAATAACGAATATCCCACGAATTAATAGTGTTATTTTGTTCATTTGAAATCGCTCATACGACACTAATTTTGTTTTTATCACAAATATCTCGTGATACTTACCTATTTTTATTATATACGAAAACTCAAACATAACGTAACGTAATGTAACTTCACGCCTGTAATCCCCGAAGACGTAGGAAGAGGAGCGTAGTACACTCCCACGTTTCACCAGTTACGTTTACGTCCCGTTATGGAGTAGGTGGTGGGCCTATTGCCATATACCGGGCACAAATCCAGACTCCGAGCAAGTACTAAAAAATCTAAATTATAAAAATCGAATAGTACCCGACCCGGGTTTTGAACTCAAGACCTCTCAATCGGCAGTCGCGCTTGCAAGCAACACGACCAACAATACAGTCCAAGTTTCTACACATGACATATTACTAGGTCCATAAAAACAAACTGTTATTGCAACTGATATCCACATCAGCACATGTGCAATTGGTACGAAGAACTCCAGCAACGAAGTACTTTCGCAAAAGTTTAAACGAACCAGTTATAAGCTCTCCGCGAACCAATTGTGTACTGAACCGACTTCATACAGTGTAATTGTGTGTCTTTTGTTAAAAAAAACTCTATACTATCAAGAACTGGGAAAATTGTACGAAACAGTATATATATAAACGTGTTGCGCTGAAGATATTTTTTAAATTTGATTTCTCTTGCCGTATCTCTCATACGATGGTACTAGCGGATATTTCTCTCTGTTGTTAAATGACATTATATTCTTAAATACTTTTAAATTATTTTGTAATCCATCGTTATGTTAACTATGAACGTTTATTTTATTCACTTATTTATTTTAGTCCTTATTACCTATACTGTTTCAATGTTTTTTCATGAACTTTCAATTATTTATTTATTTTTGTTCATACTAATATTATATTGTTGCAGGGTCATTTGTTTGTTTGCTTCATTGGTGGTGCTAGTTGTAAGCGCGATTACCGATTGAGAGGTCCTGAGTTCAAATCCTGGGTTGGTACTGTTGGATTTTTCTAACCAGAATTTCTAGTAGAGCTTCGGAATCTGAATTTGTGCCCGATGTATGGCAATAGCCTCAACCCTTATTCCATAGCGGGACGTAAACGTAACTTACGAAACGTAGTTTACTACACTCCTGTGTCTACCTCTTCGAGGATTACAGGCGTGATATTACGTTTGTTCTTTCATGAATAATCGTTTCTATTTCTATTTCTAATCTCGTCGAATATCATGACATTCCATCGTTATTATTATTACTCCCATATATTTAAAAAGAGCGACAGCCAACTCTGGTAAAACTACCCTCACAACAGAATGAAATGGATTTCATCTTTATAATGTAGATACACATTCAACTCCTCGGTGAATAAATTTCTTTAAAAATTTAAACCGTCTGAAGGGGCTCAGTATTGACAAAATTTTAATAAAACTTGCGCATATTACGGTTATGCAAGTGTTTCCGTGTAGAAAAATAGGTATCTATGGTAAAGCAAAGTTGCAACCGCTGTGATGTATTTCGATATGGTATAATTTGTCCATATCGCCACACAAAGAAGCTTGTACCTTTGTAGGTGACGCAGACTTAAACTATCGATAAGGATAAGTAATATTCAATCTTCGAAAACTGTTGTACTTTCTCAATATCTCCTACAGTCCGCACTATCCCATTTTACCAAGGTCATAGATCATACTATCCAGCGAAAGTCCGGGAAATCGGACTTCGTTAGTAGGACTAATGGCTCAGGATTTAGCTTGTAACTCTGAGGCCCGTGATACGAATCTCTGGTACGTCCCTTTGCCCTTGAAAAGTTATGCATGCTTTTAAGATTATATATTATCATTTGCTATAACTTAGTAAGGAACATCGCAAAGAAACTTAAGCGTTTTAAAATTTTCCGTATTATTCCTTAAAGAGTATTAAGTAAGCCAACCCGCACTTAGACAGTATAATAGACTTTAACACTTTTTGTTTTTAAAGGAGACCCGTGTCCAACAATTAAAGATAAATAAGTTGACAAGATAAAGTCTCGAGGATGGCATCAGTCGATCACTTTCATTCGCACTTGGTAACAGCGCTGTTTGTTTAAACCAACAAGAAATGTTCATCATCGTCACCACAATTACCATCATCGTCATCATCAACATCAATAACAGTTTTTTCGTTCCACAAAGAGAGAAGGACAAATAGTACAGAAATATTTAAACCATATTCTGACACGCTAACCAAGCGCTGGTTGGCAACCTAACATTCAGAAATAAAATGAAATAAAATGTTCCACAAAACAAACAAAACGAATATTCTAACTTTTAGAACAAAACGTACTGTAAATGTAGTACACTTCCAACACTTTCCACTTGCCCGAACCACTTGTGAATCAATTCGTTAACTTTGTTTGCCGAAACCGCGAGTTTTTCGCGTTTGCGTGTGAAAATTGAATAAATAAATATGGATACATGGCTGAAAGTAAAATGCGTAAAAAATACAACAAAGTTACCCCAAATTCTTTCTATTTTATCATTTTAGTGTATTCACGGTGACGATAGATATTCGCGCGTGCACGTACAGCTCGCTATTTGTACTGAAACGGGCGTGCAATTTATTTTAATTTGTGGTCACTACATCTCATCCGTTTATTATACATACATAGTTTTGAAATAGTACTATTGTTTTAATAAAGAACGACCACATAATACGCATTTTCAATGTTATCATTCTCAAACAGTAAAGATATGTATGCGGTACATTTATAATATTGTACGTTTATTTAATAAGTTTGTTAGTAAATCTTTAAGCAGAGAGGTGCTTCCTAATATGTATAATCAACCTGCATTTACATTTTCGGCTCTTTCTTCCTCTCCCACTTCCCGGTCTTTCCTCTCTTTCCTCTTTTCCATATGCCCTTCCTCTCTTGTTTCTCCTTCCCTATACTTCTCTCACTCTGGCTTCTCTCTTTTCTTCCTTTTTCTCTCATTCCTTTCTGTTCCTGTATAATCATGCTATTAATACTTTTAATACTACTTACTCGAATCTTACAAGCTTAACTCACGAGTAAAATGAAGTAAATCATAGCCCTGTGTATGTATGTAAATAATTGAGGCGGAGTTTAAAGGTGTTCGTTGTAAAGGATTAGTAAACAACGAAGCATAAATACAACGTGTCTATCATTCCCATTAATCACGCATCGGGGCTCTACTGAGGGTAGTTTCGTGAGTTATCAGCAACACTCGTTAAACGTGCGCGTATCCTTTATGGTACTGAATCACGCACAAATATACTGAAGATGGGAAGATATGTCTTGAATATGCTGTTTCTGACTTCTCGCAACATGTTGTTAGAAACACATTTTGGTATTTACTTTTTATTCGCGTTTTGATTTAGCATTAATGTGTGAGCGATGTAGCTCAATCATAAGTAACAATATGTATGTTAGTTGGATTGTTAAAAAAAAAGAATCTGTCTTTATAAATATAGTAAATATTTGTGGAGACTAACATTTTTGTTTCTTTTCTTGTGTGCTATAGAAATCTCATTTCGTTGCAAATTGTTTGTTCCTAAAAAAGACTCAATGTCATATTATTGTTATAATCGAAAATGTTTTGAAAAATCGTTAATAAATTGCGTTTGTATTTTATTGCTTGGTCGTGTTTAGTTGCCGATCGAGAGGTCCTGGGTTCGATTCCTGGGTTCTATTAGATTTTCTAGTGGTGGCTCGGAGTCTGGATTTATGCCCGGTGTAGACTCACCGCCTATTCCATAATGGGACGTAAACGTAACAGGTGAAACATGGGAGTGTATTATACTCTTCTGTCTACCTCTTGGGGGATTACATGCGTGATTTTACGTTATAAACTCAAATCTATGGAACCGTTCCAATTTCGGCAACTTGTTGGAGTTAATTTTACAAAAAAGAAATTGAATTTGTTTTTTATAACACGTTTTATTCGAAGTGCATAACAACTGAACTATACAAACGATGAACGTTATAAAATGTATATGGTTAAATGAATACAAAGAATATCGAGTTTATTGTATATTGGTTTGTGACCGAAGATTGAGAAGTCTTTATGCGACTTGTGTTAAAGGTACTAAATAACAACTGAATGTAAGAACCTGAGCCACAAAACTTAATAGAAGTTTTAAGAATGTAACGCTGGGCATAGGCGTCCCCTGATGGCTATGCCCATAATCCCCACGCTGGGCATGCGGTTTCGGGTTCGATATTTGTTGGATGAGGGCAGATCAATTTGATATTTTATTAAATCTTTGCTTTTGTTTGATTATTACCTAATCCTTTGTGTTACTCGTACATGTGAAAATAATTTTTTTTCTTTGTATTCATAATTTTCTCAAATTAAGTACATAGTTCTGTGTATCACTTGTTGTCTACAAATTTTTAGCTACATTTCATGAAAGTGGTAACCAACAAATTACAATAATTTATATGTGTCCGACATTAAAAGCATTATGTTGTATGCCGTGATGTTCATACAGCCTAATTGTAACATATATTATATTTTAAACCCTAACATTTTCATCACCTTTTCTTTGACTGAGATATAAAATCAGCTTAAAATTTCTAATTTTAATGCTTGCTTGGAATAAATGTAACAAAATTGGCCTACCGAGCACAGTATGTGATAACCGTTGAACGCGTGAATTAATACATTAATATCCAATATTTTATTGGGCCCAGGAGGAGTTAATTAAACGTTAAAAATAAGCTTAAGTCCCGAATTTTTGTAGTTTATCATTTGTTTTGGAATACACTAGTTCCTTTGAGGATCCAGTTTACGATTGCGCCTCAAAAGTAGATTGTAAAATCCGTCGAATTTAC
>DVPF01000230.1:0-10561 GCA_018239045.1 Yanguna cosyra | reverse complement strand
CTATCATTAAATACGTCGGCACTCTGGACCCGCATATGTATGTCATTGAGGATACTGACAGCTCTGGCTGTGGGTGCGTTACGAGCGCGACGCGTAGTGGTCTCGAGCGTCGCGAACAGGGGGCGCCACCGGCGGACCTTGCCGCCCTCTCCCGCGCCGCACATGTACCGCTCCGGAACGGACAAGCCTATCTTCTCTAGCGTACAAGGGTTGTCGACTCTACCTGATATTAGGGAGTGGTAGTACACTAAGAGAGATATCTTTCTCCTCAGACGCAGTGTGTCCATTCCGACCATGCCTTGGACGAATAAAGACGGGTACAAAAATGGATAATATCCGTACATTCTCTTGTACAGATATCTGGCAGCCTTCTTCTGTACTCGTTCCAACATCTGTACATATTTATCCTCATATGGATCCCAGACTATGGCACCAAATTCTAGTCTACTTCTCACATAGGCATTGTATAATTGTAGAAATATAGACGGATTGCTAAAGTCAGATGATACTCTTAAGATGAAACCTAGTGTCTTGCTCACTTCCTTGCATAAAGACTCTATATGCACTCTGAAATTAAGGCGGGTATCCATTATAACTCCTAAATCCCGAATAGTGTCGACGCGCTCGACAGTTTCACCTGCCACATAGTACGAGTAGAGATGTGGTGTAGGAGACCGAGTGAAAGTAATAGTTTTACATTTAGATGTATTAAAATGTAAGCGGTTCGCTTCACCCCATCTTACCACAGCATCAATGTTACTCTGCAATAGTTCACTATCTGCAGGGCCGCGTATACCCAAAAACAATTTTAAATCATCAGCAAATAACAGGCACCTCGCGGCGCTCACTACTTTCGGCAAATCGTTGATCATGATTAAAAATTGCGTTGGACCCAACGTGCTGCCCTGGCTTACGCCTGATCTTGTATAATATACATCAGATCGAAACGAATCTACTTTAACGTATTGCCTACGATTGCTCAGATAGGATGAAAATAGTTTTAGCAGCTTAGGAACAAAACCTACTGAAGCGAATTTTTGCAACAGGATATCATTGTCGACCAGATCAAAGGCTTTTTTATAATCAAAATATGCTGCGTCTACTTGCTCCCCGCGTTCTAGATGTTGTGCTATATAATCGACGTAGTGTATAAGGTTGGTGTTCGTTGATCTGAAACGGCGAAAGCCATGTTGGCAATTAGTTAGATGGCTGTTGAGTTGCCGGGAGATGCGCGAGTCCAATATCATTTCGTACAGTTTACCGAAAGCAGAGAGAACCGCAATTGGCCTGAATGCAGAAATGTCGATGCTAGAACTTTTTTTTGGTACAGGTGTTACTCTGGAAACCTTCCATTGAGATGGATAGGTGCACCGCTGGAGAGATAAATTAAACAAGCACAGAAGAGGCTCGATAAGTATTGAGATGCAATCTTTCACTAAGAGTGCCGCTCGTGCTTTCATTCTCCTGGCAGCCCAGAGGATGTCAAGCTTTGTTCACTCTATCAATGGCAATGCGTGATAATCCGCAATTGGATGAAGAGCGTAATGCCTCTTCAACACTCAGTGATGGTATACAGTTATGAAACACTGAACTAATATATTGCGCGAAGGCGTCGGCCGCCTCCCGCCCAGCTATTGGGTGTCCACCCTTAAAAAATTGTTTTCCTTGTCTACTTTTCTTTTTGTTTTTAACAAATTCCCAAAAAGCAGAAAGATTATTTCTAATGCTATATTCCATCCCATTGACATAACAATCGTATGCTACTTTTATCAACTTTTTGCATAAAGTTCTGTAATATTTATATAGTTCCCTGTTAAAACCGGATTGATTACTTCTATACTTCTTAAGATGAAAATACTTATGTTTAGTATTTTTAATCAGAAACGGTGTATACCAAGTGGAATAATTATAGCGCCCGGCTCTTTTAAAATAATGTTTCCGAGGCACATTATCATTAATACATTTATCAAGTTCGCAACTAAATAACTCTGTGTCAGTGTCTATGTCACTACTATTTTTTAGATTAGATCAATCAATGTTAGCTATATCGATATATAGACAGCTAAAGTTGGCTTTCTTAAAATTCCACTCACCTAATTTCTTGCTAGTAAGCGACTCTTCACATTTAAAGGTTGAAGAGTCACGATAATGCTTGGAGCGCAGTGAAAAATAAAGTTTTACCTCCAGGGTGGGGTGATACGCGTCTTCGCTGACGAACGGTTCGATGTCCCTAGACGCGTTTATTTGCTCCGGAGCGATGTTACTCAACACCAGGTCCAGAATGCCGCCGTATTTATTGCTTACGTTATTGAATTGACAAAACTTACAGAATTTATAATACATCGAGAATTGAATTTTAACATTTTCACTGCAAGATGATACATTAAAATCACCTATAACCACCATTTCAAAAGAATTATATTTATCTACTGCGTTCTCAATACAATTTAATACACTCAAATATTGGTGGTCTTTATAACTAGGAGGCAAGTATACTACACAACATAAAAATTTAATATTTCGGTTGGAAAACAATACGAAAAGTATCTCTTTATCATCAGAGAGGCCGTCTATGTCAGTAATTAAAGTAGTTGAGTATTTGTCCTTCACAGCTAAGAGAACACCTCCCCAACCAACATCATTGATGCGATCTTTACGATAGACTTTATAGTTTGAAGGAAACAACTCAGCATCGTACACAGAACTGGTGAAGAACGTTTCTGTTAGAGCAACAATATCAGCTTGACAGCATACAATGTTATTGTAGAATATATTAGTTTTGGATCTGAGACCTCTCACATTTTGATATTTGATACTAATACTGCTATTTACCTTGCCTTTCCTCATTTTTGGCACGAAAAATATGACGCCAGGGTTTAATACAAATATTACTAGCCCAATGCTTTTCTTTCATCACTAACTCAGACATATCAGACGGAACACTTAATTTAAAGGAAGCATAATTACCTCGCGCTTTTAAGGACTCTACTAAGTACACGTCACTTTTACAAATGTTTTTCAAGTGCTCACGTACCTGGTCCTCAGTTGTACCAGGCTTTACGTAATAGAGATGCAGATACTTTCGCCTTTCTGAAGCCTTGAGCAGTGTCGTCCCCGGCGCTGCAGTCCCTCGTAAGACATTCAAAGGAGTGTTTCGTGGACTGCGGTTACGCTTACGGCTCACTTCGTGCCAATTCTCGTTGTCAGTTGCATCACTGAGTATGTTTTGTGACACTAGTTCTTGCCCGTCGGGTGTAAGGGAGGACTGCATGGGTTCTACGGATTTATGCTTTATAGCAAGTCCTGGACCCTTCTGAGAAGACTTTTGATGACTCTGCGACAGTTTTCTAGTTGCAATGTTGGACCTCAATATTTTATTAGGTTCCTGTGAGTTTACTATGGGTCGATGTTGCACGGTTTCGCTAAGTGTGGTGCGTTCACTAAGGGCCGTCTCAAGCAGACTAACTTCTTCGTCTAAAGTTTGTATAGTGTTGTTCAAATTGACGTGCAATTGATTATTTACTATATTTGAAATTTCTTTAGGGAGTTCAGTTCTTAATACTTTGAATTGCTCAGCAATTGCGCTTTTTAATTCATATTTTATTGCCTCACGAATATTTTCCAATAGGGTATTTTCTATTAAGGTATTTTCAACACGTTGAGATTGAGATGTGTTAAATCGACGCTGTGAGCTCTGTGTGATATTCTTATTACCGTCGCAGGGGCTCACGCTTGAGACGTTACCTGAACCAGTAATCACTTGGCTGGGTGTCAGATATTTATTGTGTCCGATATGCTTGCCTAAACAAGTACTGCAAGTACTGCAAAACCAGTTTTCAGAGGTGCGTGGCCTTACTTTGATACCAACATATTTCATATGAAATGTTCCCGCAGATTTTGAACACATCATAAAATTTCTGTCATTGACGCTGTTACTACATTTACTGCATACTTTCTTTGAAGTCATTGTAGTGTATGAATATCGGATATGGCGAAGGTAGTAATAAATCAGTTAGCAACCGACCGCGCTGTTTAATTGACGTACCTTACACATTGGCGACGAGTACTGGATTTTTTAATTATTGTACGATTCAAAGTGTTAATCTAAGCTAATCATGCCGTACGGTAAAATTGAGTCGTTTGATTTGTTTTCGGGCCAGTGGTCGTTATATGTACGACGAGTGGAACAATTCATTGTGCTAAATCAAAGATACGCATAAAGTCGCCACGTTAGTGACATTAGTGGGTGACCGTACGTATAATTTGATGTGCGACTTGTGCGCGCCGGCTGCACCAGAAGATAAAACGTTCACGGAGCTTGTGCAGATTTTGAATAACCACTTAGAACCTCAACGTTCACAATACGCGGAACGCGAAATATTTAGACAACGTAGATAAAAAACGGGGGAATCTATAGTGGAGTTTTTGCAGCAACTAAAACATTTGTCTGCTACTTGCAATTTCGGCCAAAACTTGGAAGAAAATCTTTGTGAACAATTCATAACAGGTTTGGCGAGCGCAGAAATTAAATCGCGTTTACTATTCGATCCCAAGTTGACGTATAAGAAGGCGGTGGAGCTAGCTCTGGGTTTAGAAACCGCGGAGAAACATGTGGAAAGAGTGAGTGGCCGCACCAGTGGTGTTGGCGGCAGATTCTCCGGGGACTTCAGCGTCAGGGAGGGCGGAGCAGCCACTGGCAGCAGCGGCGGCGAGGCGAGCGGCGAAGGGCTGCACGCATTGCGCGGCGCGCCGGCCGGCCGAGCGGGGCCCGCGCATCCCTTGCAGTGCTGGAGATGTGGTAAACCACATCGAGCAGATAAGTGTCGTTTTAAGCAATATAATTGTGATCGGTGTCAGGTTAAAGGACATTTAAAAGCGATGTGTAAAGCGACGAATAATAAAGTAAAGGAAAAAATGCATAATTTTATCGAAAACGATTCCGAGTCGGAAATATACAATATTCGGGCGGTTTCAAGTAGGGGGAAACCTTACTTCATTGACGTGCTAATAGGGGACACGATGTTAAAATGCGAGTTAGATACGGGAAGTAAAATTTCGGCAATAAATGAAAATTGTTATAATTCTTTATTTTCGGATTATAAGATTTATAATGATAATATTAAATTATGTTCGTACTCGGGCTCGCAGATCGAACCGATCGGGTTTATTGTTGTTAATGCAACAATTGAAAATAATTATCAGACCAATTTACAATTATATATTATAAAAAACGGCAGTCGTCCATTATTAGGTAGGAGTTGGATTCAGAGATTTAATATAAATGAATTACATATACATAATATATCACTGACAGATAGTTAATATCGCGACCAGTTCATCAACGAATTAAAGTATGATTATGCGTCAGTGCTTACAGACAAGCTAGGTGAATGTAAGAAAGAAATTAGATTACAACTAACAGATAACAAACCGGTTTTTGTACGCGCTCGTCCCGTGCCGTTGGCGTTGCGAGCCGCAGTGGAGAGAGAATTTAATAGACTGGTAAATGAACATTCGAATTATGGTACACCAATAGTTCCCGTTATTAAATCTTCGGGGGATATTCGCATCTGTGGGGACTTTAAGTCAACGATTAATCCAAAATTAAAAATGGATTATTATCCCCTACCGCGTATTGAAGAATTATTTGCAGCTATAAGTGGCGGGCAGGAATTTTCTAAAATTGATCTTACGACAGCTTATATGCAAGTACCTCTCCACCCGGACTCGCAAGCGTGTACGGCAATTACGACGCACATAGATACATATGCGTTCAAACGAACGCCGTACGGATTGAATTGTGTACCTCAAAAATTCCAAAAAATAATGGAAGAGACTCTTAAAGGTTTATCGAACACTGTAGTTTTTTTGGATGATATATGTGTAACAGGTAAAGATAGGGAAACTCATAAAAAAAAATTAAGGGCTGTAATTGAAAGATTGGCAGCAATGGGGCTTACGGTTAAAATAAATAAATGTAAATTTCTAGAAAGTAGTGTATCTTATTTAGGATTTATTATTGATAAGCAAGGCTTGCATCCGGATATGACCAAAGTAGAAGCTATTGTTAAAGCACCTAGACCGTTAAATGTAACTCAGTTGAAAGCTTTCTTAGGTTTAATTAATTACTATGGGAAGTTTGTATCCAATTTAAGCTCTTTACTTCATCCATTATATGCGCTTTTAAAGAAAAACCAGAATTGGAATTGGAATATAGAATGCGAACACGCATTCACAAATATAAAAAAAAAATTAGCCAGCGACCAAGTATTGTGTCACTACGATCCCGCGCTTCCCCTGGTACTGTCGGTGGACAGTAGCGCGTACGGTATAGGAGCGGTGCTCGCGCACGCGTTTCCCGACGGCGCGGAGCGACCTATCAGCTGTGCGTCAAGGTCACTGTCAGACGCGGAGAGAAATTATAGTCAATTGGGCAAAGAAGCACTGGCAATTATGTATGGAGTACAAAAACACCATCAATATATATTTGGGCGAAGATTTCTATTAAAAACGGACCATAAGCCGCTAGTATACATTTTTGGCCCTAAAGGGGGCATTCCGCAAACGGCAGCCAGTAGACTGCAGCGGTGGGCGGCTAAACTGGCCGCATACGACTTTCAGATTGATTATGTTAAATCTAAGGCCAACGGCAACGCGGACGCGTTGTCTCGCTTGCCCTTACACAGCGACAGCACAGAAAGGCTAGATAAGAAAGAAATACACTACTTATTATATATAAATGAAACACTTCCAGTGAATTATAAAGATATAGCTTCACAGACAACTAAGGATAATTTACTATCTAGAATTTATGGTTATATTATGTTCGGATGGCCTGAAAAATGTACGAAGGAAGATGAAAAACCTTTTTATGTGCGCCGGACTCAGCTATATTTGGATCATGGGTGTATTTTATATAAATATAGACTTGTAATCCCACCAACTTTACAACGAAAAGTTTTGTTGGAAATTCATAGTGGGTATTTAGGAATTATAAAAATGAAGTCCATAGCGAGAAATTATGTATACTGGCCGGCTATAGACAAAGATATAGAATTAATCGGACAAAAGTGTGAGGCCTGCCGAAATGTGCGTGACGGCCCTCCTTGCATCCATGGGAATTTCCAACTGGGCCTTGGAAACGACTTCATGCGGACTTTGCTCAATGGTATGATAAATATTACATAATTGTTGTAGATGCTTACAGTAAATGGATTGAGGCGAAAGAAATACGTAATACTTCAGCTCAGGAAACAATAAAAATTTTTCGAAGTTTATTTAGTACATTTGGATTACCGGAACAACTGGTTACAGACAATGGACCCCCATTTCAAAGTAATGAATTTAAAGAATTTTGTTAAAACAATATAATAAGACACAGTACATCCTCACCTTACAGACCCCAAGGAAATGGAGCGGCAGAAAATAGTGTTAAAACAATAAAAAAGGCTATGCTGGAAGGAGAAGATATACACACTAGTTTATGTCGGTTTTTATTTCAGTATAGAAATTGTCAACATGTCACAACAGGGGTCTCACCTTCTGTAGCTCTGCTAGGCCATCGCCTGCGGAATAGATTAGACGCTATGCGTCCGAGTACTTCTTCAAGAGTAGAAGAAATGCAAGATAAGCAAAGAAATAAAACCAGCGGAGTAATACGAAATTTCGAGACGAGAGAGAGAATCTTAACAAGGGGATATTCAACTAATAACAGTAAATGGGTGGAAGGAAATATTATTGAAAAAACAGGCCCGGTATCGTATAAAATTAAATTAAAGGACGGCAACGTATGGCGCCGGCATACAGATCAAATTTTACCTCTAAAGAGTAGTCGGTTTTCTTGGGACATGGAAAATGAAACCGACCAAGAAAATATACAGGACAATCAAAATGTAAATACTAGACCGCGACAACAAAAAAACGCTTTACATGATTCCTCTTCGGACTACGAGGACGCGGACGACACGTCGTCGCCGGACAAAACCCCTCCGTTGGGGCAGCCTGCACAGGACACTCAAGGGGAAGCGACACATATAGAAATAAAACAACCGGAGGGTCTTAGCGAAAGAGCAAAAAGAGCTGGTCGTCGAGAAAGAGAAAGAATAGAGAGAAAAAGACGCGATTAAAAGATGAATAGTTTTTTTATTATTATAATACATGCTTAAGGAAGGTTTCAATCGAGAAAACATAGGGGTGTCAACTACTAGAAATATATGTAATAAAAATATGTAACAATATAGGTAACAAAATATGTAACAATATCTGTAACCTGTATATTTAAATATAGGTTTCGGTGTTAGGGTTTTGACAACCCTAGCAATAGTTAAGTAATTGTATAACTACGTTTACAAGCATATTACTTTTATGCAAGTATAAACATTTGTATTACTTTTCTTACTTTTAAAGAATATTACTTTATAAATAAATACATATATATATGTACTTTAAGAATATTATTTTATATAAGTTAGAGGGAGGGAAGGAATAACTGGTGCCTATTGTTAGGAGATAAAACTTTATGTCGCTAGTTAGTAAGCTAGCAGATAAGTCTTTGTAGGAGAGAGATGTGTAGTGTATGAATATCGGATATTGTGAAGGTAGTAATAAATCAGTTAGCAACCGACCGCGCTGTTTAATTGACGTACCTTACACTAAGCTCCTCTGCCTACCTCTTCGCATATTACAGACGTGATGGTACGTAAACACAGTTAACGTTAACAACTAAGTTAAGCATTAGTTTATTAATGTGTGATGGTCGTTACTTGGACATAAAAATTACAGCAGCGGTGTAATAATTAACGAGAAGTTTTTAAACGTCGTGTCGTTGACAAAATATATCCGTCCACTTGCAATGGCAATTTAAATGGCAAAGTTTACTTTCAATTACTAAGGTGAAAGTTTTATCTCTCGACTCGTATATCTCAACGGGTCGTGGATATGACAAACATTCCCGCACTTTGGTCCAAAAAACTTTCCTTTATCACTCCAGTATTATGCAGGAAAGCTGAAACTTTCGAACTTTGCTATCGTTGTTTTATAAAAGAAAATAGGAAGTCCTTTATGCGAATACCACAGAAAACGAACAGGCAGCGATCATAAATCGCTGTTGATGCTCATGGAGTCACGCGAACCTTCGAAGAGGATTGTGGGAGTAGAGAATTTTTATTTCCAGTTAGTCCAGTAAGTATTAGATCTCTTAAGAGTTGTAGACACTTTGAGATTAACTTACAAATAGACCCACTGGAGTACCAATGTTTTTATGTATTAGTCCTATATCGTTGTTTTTGTTTAATGTATTAAGGCAAATATTAAAATATACTGTACATGCGTTGTAAAAACTTGTGAGACGCGGAAGTCTACTATACTCCTCTGCCTACCGTTTCGGGGATTACAGGCATGGTGTTACGTATAACATGTACACAATCAATACATATATATATATGGGCACGATCTACATTATTCGATAAATACTTTCCTCGGGGAAAAACATAGAGACAGCGGTCATTGCCACCGCTAGCTGACACGTTCGACGTTCATTGTAAATGCTTTTAAATAAAACATTTCAGTCTTTGTTCCAAGCACAAAAGCTCGAAAATTTCAGAAAATGCATTCTCCTACAGCTGTTAGTGGCTTTGTTCTTCAAAGTATTTACTAAGACCTATGGAAATTCTTATTTGTCAGGAAGAAAAGACATTGTTATAAGGCTTAGCTCTTTTATATGGTAGCTGGGTAACTGCTTTTGAAATTTGATTTCATTATGGCATTCCTACATTTTATGAACATTTTAATCGAAATTATTTAAACTACGTGTACGTACTCGTATACTATACCTCATTAATTGTGAGGCGGTATTTCTGATATGATGTCTAATAGAATTCTTCATTAAAATGGAATTCACCTGATGTTACGTAATCTATAACTGTTCAATGTCTTAATATATTGATTATATATTATACATGTTAATATATTGATTATACATTATGTAGTTTAAGACGTGTAAATTTGTGTATTAAATAGCTTAAATAATAGGAATTAGGGAGCGGTAACAATGCAGTAACGTATTATAAATATTTTGTAGAAAGCAAAACGGCTCGGTTGAAATAATGTATGTTTTGAAACTATGACAGATTAAAAATGGACCACAAGAGTTGAAAGATTAATAGACACATTTTAGAATTACAAAGTTCATAAATGATTTAATAATTGAAATTTATTAGACAAAATATCTCCCACTCCCATTCCCACGTTTCACCAATTACGTTTACGTCCCACACTGGAATAGAGGGTGAGTCTATAGCCCTACATCGGGCACAAATCTAGACTCCAAACCAATACTAGAAATTTTAACTAGAACAACTAGTTTAAAAAGTTGAAATGTAAGGAAAAGTTCTTTATCATAACATACGTATGTCTCACGTAGGTACAGACGATAATGAATTTTATTAATAGTCACCTAAAAGCTAAATAAGGTTTATTCAACTACTATATTAATACCGGTGATTCGGAGTCTGGATAAGTGCCCGATGCATGGCAATAGGCTCACCACCTATTCCATAGTGGG
>DVPF01000229.1:0-10563 GCA_018239045.1 Yanguna cosyra | reverse complement strand
TTATAAAAAAAATCCAACGAGTCTGCCAAATCGCACTTGGCCAGCGTAGTAGACGATGGTTTTAACCCTCACATTCTGAGAAGAGATCCGTGTTCAGCAGTGGAACGATAAAAGAGTCGGTGAAAAAAAAAATCAAAGCAGTTGACCCTAATTTGTACTTTTTGCACCGAATAATTCATTGAACTGTTCGTTGTGATTACAGAAATATTCGACATAATGATTGGTTTACGTTAATTTAGTAACTGATATCGGACCAGCTATCGCCCCGCGCGCTGCGCACTAACATCATATCGCGTATATACATACACAATTATAAATATCAATGTTTATTAACGTTATCAAAGCTATCGGCTAGCCTACTGGCTGCTGATAAACTAAATCAGCTCTCACACATAGTTATTCGTTTTTAATAATAATAATATTAATAATTTATTACCACTCCGTTTTGTATCCTAATGAAAACAATAAACATCACTTTTACCTGTGCCTTAGATAAAGCGGTAAACACGTGATATATTCGGTTTTCACATCACAAAATGGGTTTCCGGTAACCACCAAAAATGTACCAGTCTAACGCGAGTGACCGCTTGATTCGTTCCGTGTGCAATAGTATTAATGATTTCTTTAGGAAAATGGCTATTAAAACATCACACGCGTACGTACGACACATCAGTGCTGCCACCTACACTAATTTCTTAACCACACAAAATCACATTTAAAAACACTGCGAATAAGTTCAACAACACTTTTATGTGTTTATAGGATTACTTGTAATGTGTATTTATTATAATTTAAGGTATGAGACCAACTATTATAAAAAATAGGCACTCTTGTATCGAGTAATGTCAATAGTTGTTTTGCGCTGACGCACTAAGGCTGTTGACCTTTTAAACATTTACGTATTTATATTTATGTATTGTACAGTCAAGATATAATAAGCATTAAAGAACACATGTTAGTTCTATTGTCTTGATAATAACGAACCATATGTCGTTATCTATATAAATAAAAGAATGGAGGTCGGCCGTTGTGCGTGCATCACGCAAGACTGCTGGATAGATTTCGATCAAATTTCTTTAGTTTCACTTCTTAGACACTTGGTCCTTACTTAAAAAAATACAATAAAATCAGGGAACAATATTTTTCCCTTCAATATTTTTAATGTTTCCTTCTCTGTACATAAAATGTATTGTTAATATCATAAACTATGCAGATTAAGTTACAGCTAGTAAATAATATAACTCCCTCCATCATTTCGAAAGTGTATTTCTAGACCCCTTTTAGTTTGGAAATTCGTTTCGAAATGTTCATTTTTTCATTCATTGCAATGCTCATTCGCTCTCAATACGTTGATAATTTAATTTGTATGTAGTGAATTCAGATTTCAGTTTCGTTTCAAACTTATGAAATTACATACCATTTTTCACTTTGAAAATTCTCACTACTACTTTGTTTTTTTATTCCATCATTGTAAAATCCACCTAATGATATGTCATTATATATGCAGTTTTCACTGTTTCCAGAGCTATTATCTGATATTTATTTCTTGGCAACCAAAAGAAACAGTATCGTGGTAATATAAAGTAGTTGGAACGTTAGTTTATGTTATGCTTATTATGATAGATGTGTCAGTGTTGCCAGTTATGTGAAATATGTTTACCGTAACGTGCCATATTATTGCCATTAAAAAAAACAGAAGTTTTAAACATTAAAGACTGCCTCTTTGGTCGTATTGTTTGGAAACGCGACTTCCAATCGAGAGGTGCTAGGCTCAAATCCCGGTGGGGTACTATTCGATTTTTCTAATTTAGATTCTCTAGTAGTGGCTCGGAGTCTGGATTTGTGTCCGGTGTATGGAAACAGGTTCACCACCTACTCCATAATGGAACATAAACATAACTGGTGAAACGTTGACAATGTACCACACTCGTGTGTCCACGTCTTCGGTGTATAGTATGTATTGAATAAGCGATGGACGTGGTGTGTTCAGCTCGCGACTGCGGTGGTAACGACGTGCCGGACGCGGTGCCCATCGCCGTGGGGTGCGCGCTGGGCGGGCTGGTGGTGGTGGTGCTGGTGGCGTACCTGGTGGGGCGCCGCCGCTCCGCCGCGCGCGGCTACCTCTCCATGTAAACTGACAGGTAACCTGCATAGTCCTCCTCACACAATGAAATGGTTGTGGAAGTTGGAGAACGTCCGGTGGTGGGGTTGCTGGTGGTTGTATCCCTGACAAGCTATGAATTGTGACAAGTAATTGGAGATTGATTGATTGCAATCTACTTCCTATACTTTAGTAACTTGTATGGTTGGAATCCAGTATTTCATATTGTAAAATAAAAAATCAATATTTTGTGAGTATTTATATACATATGTACTTAACTCACGAATAATGTTTTTTTCGGGATGACCCGATTAGTTTCGGGCCTATAACGAAGACCTTCGTATTTGCAGCAGGTAGCGGCGAAGTCACGGCGTAGACTGACAGTTTCGCGACCTCGCCGCCATTGGCGCTGCGATCGTTTTTTTTTTTTAAATTGTTTAGAAGTTTTAGTGGCCTGTGTCTGTTTCGAATTGTCGCCTATAGTCGTATTCAATTATAAAAATCAAACTTTATGAGAATTAATGTGCCATTTAATTATTAATGTACGTTTTTAATCACGTGAATATACATATTCCATGATTTCTCTGTAATTCTTTTTGTATTGTTTTGACGTGTAATGTAAGTTACCAATAAAGCACTATTGACTATTTGTCTAAGATGAGTATATGAGTGAGTATGTATTGAATAATCCCTCTTATTTTTCAGATAAGCATGGAGTCTCGACGAGCATAGTCAATAATATAAATGTAGAAAACAAAATATAATATGAATAACAATTGTATCGTTTGGTTGCGTCGCATTTTCGTAGATAGTCTGTGGCCAAATACATTTATGAAGAATTAAAATTGACATCGTCTAATATGTAATGTGGCGTAGGGAATGCTCAAGTTTGATACTGGCAACATCCGCGGTTCAGGCAATAATTTAATAATATCACTGTTAAAGTAATGACATCTTCCAATTTCAAATTGTTTCATTGGTTTTTTAAAATATACTTGTATGTTATTGTTATTAGTATTAATTTTTTTGCTAACGCTCCAGGGAGCCGATGTGCAAAGCTACACGTGTTGTAGAACTATGGTTCTATACAACATTGCCGTTTGAAGGAAATGTAGTGTATCTATTCATATTTCCGATTTTAATCAAAAGCAAAGCTTCACAAAATTTCATTCTGGTAAATAAACGATATAATGCTGACATGTACAACTTCACGAAATTTTTAAAACCTGCTTCACGTCATATTCGGTCATATAAATAAGATTGTTTTCATACGTTGATATGAGGAATTTCTTCGTAAGGTCTATATATACCTTTGAACGGCTTCGTAGATCTTAAGGGAAAAATTTGGGTTATAAAAAAATAACGTTTCCCATTTTAGTAAATTTACGTTGAAGGAATTAGAAATAACTTGGTTTATTATTAATAATACTTTATTAATAATATCATAATACTTTATTAATAATAGTTTATTAATAATAGTCATCGTTGTCTGTTTTTACAGTGGAATTATATTATTATTATGGGAATTCTTATAGAAAAAATCAGTTGGACCCTAGTATATATGCATCAGTACCGCCATCTAGTGAAACGTTTATTCATCTGTCCGTTTACTTTTGACATAACATGCAATATTCATCAGCGGCTTGGATTCGCCTCTTTTAATCTAGGATTTTTAAAGGTGCATTAAAGTATAATAGGGAAAGAGAAATAAGTAAATAATAATAATTGTATAGAAATGTGATGTTATCTAGTAGTTTTAAAACAATTTTCAAATGTATATTCTTTTATATTGTATTTTATTTTTTCCAGTTGTAATAATTTGAAATTAATTCGCGCAATTAAATAGCGCGGTTTTATTTTAGCTTGGCACTGTTTGTTTTTAAAGTTTCTTTTGCCTTTCAATTATTTAAGTAGATTTTTAATATCCAATCTGTCGCCTGTAATATTGAAATTGTTTATTTCATTAATTTCGTCGCGCATAAAAGATTAATATAAAAGGAGAATATTCTATATGTCCACGATAACATTAATAAACAAATAACAAAAGACAGAAGAAATTATTTGGTAAAATCATAACATTTCTCATTCCAGGTCATTTTTTATTCTATATTATATTTATTCTATTCTACATTAAAACAACACTTGACAATTCACACAAGATAATTCCGTAAATGATATATTCAAATTAATGCTTTTAATTTTATGTTTTCAATATACAATCGATAATATTATAATGGTCAATATTGCGTATTAAGTAATATTTAATTTTTCAATAATTGTCTCTTCGATTAAGTTTTACAATGATTTAATTAGCGAGGAAAAAAATACAAAGATTTCACTTTATTCATTAAGTGTAAGGAATACACTCATTCGCAATTAATTGTAATTGAGTTTGCTATGATGTGTATCTTCAGTTATTGCGAGCCCGACGCCCGGATTGATCTAGAACGTTAGATTCCAATGATATATATATCCATTGATATGATTCGATGTTCTCAAGGCAGCGCTTGCGCCGGGGGCGCGGTGGGGGTATACTGGAGATATAGTGGGGGTGGGAGGTGTCACATTGGGTCGATATAAATGCGTTAGTGATCGCCTTGTGGATGATAATTATTAAGAGATCTATTTATTATACTTGTAGATGGTACCATCGGTGTTAGACAATGTTCTTTTTTCAAAATACTTTTGCACATCTAGCGCCATCTATAGTGCTTTTATAACTACCGGAGTTCTCGTTTTCTATTCGTCGTTTTATTTGATAATTTTATGATTTTTAAAGTTATATGTTATTTTAAGTGAATAATAATTTGATGTATGTTTAAAATGTTCCTCTTATTCAATGCGATCGCTAACGTAGTCTTGTGGTGTGACGGTGTGACACATTATGTATAGTTTAAATGAAAATAAATGTTTTTTATTGTCACAATCGGCTTTTATTTCAAAATCTATTAAAATAAATACGTAGAATCACTATTTACAGTTACAGGATGTTGTATTATTTACACGTGTAAAACTATTGAACACAATTTAAACACTTGGGATATCTAACTTGGATATAATATTCGAAATCACAATATAATCGCCTTTGTACTTATATGTATATTATTACTATGTCCAATTTGTAGTAGCCAATGGCTACTTACAATGGCCAATGGCTAATGGCTAATTGCTAATGGCTAATTTACAGTTGAAAAATTATTTTTTTGTTCTATTATTTATACAATTAAAAAAATCGGAGAGCAATGGCTGTTGTACTAAATATATATAAATACGGGAAGATAATTCCGCGCGTTCGTCCAGGGATCAGCAGAGTACGGGCACATGCACGGCGACTAGTTCAAGGGCACTAAATCCAAAAAATTCTTAACTCCATAACGGAGACAAAGTACTAATAAAACCCATTACATTGACAACTGTTGAATAAACCAATTTTGAAATATATATAATTCAGTATGTAGGTATATAACGGTGCGCGATGCAATGGACAGCATATATATATAAAGCAGTCTAATATAAGTTTAAAATAAACATTTGATTTTTGACTATTTTGATTTCATATAGTTTAGCATGCTACAAAACTTCGATAGCGTGATTCACGTTAGCGCACAGCGCCATTTCTCTTGGAACATGGAAAATACATCATAGCAAAGTTAAATTGTCATAAACAAATACGCTTTTCGTTAATAATTTATAATTGCTTTCTAATTAATATTAATAATATTAAATCAAATATGTTCGTTACAATATTTAAACATTTATATTTGTGACACACAATGCACAACCACTATCTATTAAAGCTGTTGCCCTAAGTTATCTATGTACACAACACGGCTTGTACATTAACTGTTGTATCAATGTTACTACTAAATATCTAATAATAAAGTAATCAAAGTGTTCTAATAGTAAGTAAAAAAGCTCACAGTTCAGTCACGGTTATATGTAAAAATCGAGGTGTATAATAAGCAACGTCGAGACAGACGTTATTTCCTCAGGTTCTTTAAGGTGATAACACCTAGGCACTTTTCGATCAAATGTCATAATCAATTATATTAAATGAACTCAAGTTGAATTCAGTTTCAAGTGAGCTATGGACTTCCGTTCATGGGAAGAGATGTGCGCCTTTACTGGTGCTAATAGACCGAATCGACTAGCTACTCTTGCATTTTGTTTCGTCTGCTATACGGAATCGAGTCAAAGGTAAAATGACAATATTAGCGCTCTATACAGGAACATAACTACTTAAAAGCTCGACAGATGTTTATTCAAACATTTGCCTACCTAAAAATCGAATCTAGAACCTTCTGTTCGATCATCGGCATGCTAATTACATGACAACGAAATCATTTAAGGGACTCATTACAAATTTCAATTTCTACAAAACATCACACGATGTTTAACATTCATAGCTTTCTCATAAAGGTTAAGATTACCAAACAGGCAAAATTGCTATAATTAGTAAGTTTGTTTGATTCCATTTAAAAGAAAACGTCAAAAAAATAGAACAAATAATTCTCCTACCAATCATTTTGATAGTAAACATTTAATATACTTTTAGTTTTTATTTATATAATAAAAAAAAGGATATAAATATGAACTAATAAATGGATGTTGTGTAGTAGGAGGATTTTAATTTCAGTGAATTTTTAAATATTAAGTAGCTGAAGTTTCAAATCACCCATCACCCCTTTTAATCACATCAGCCCCCCCCCCCTCTAGTTTTTCTGAGCTCCTTATCGCCCCCCTCTAGGCCTCCAGCGCACAGCGGGGGCGTTATCGCCCACTTTGGGAAACACTAGCTTAGCGGGTACCGCGAGTCTTTCTCTAAGTAGCACTAGCATAGATAACTTTAAATTGGTGCATACATATATATCTTGGTGCATACATTATGTTTATTGTGTGCGCTTAAATTACGTGTCGTTAATTAATTCTTTAATTTTATCTTTATCGATTCCGTTTTCATATCAATACAGTAGAAGAAAAAATATTAAAATTGATCATTTGCTTCTACAAACAATTTCGATGACAGGGTTCCGATGTATTTCACAAATAATTCAATTGATACATTCGATTTCGAATTTTACACAATTAACGGTAATTGGGTTGGTATCTGCATTTCAGCGGCCTATACTTTCTTGTATATACATGTATTACACAGAAGGAATTAAGTAATGTGCCCGCTAAAATTTTACTACATTTACAGTATTTTTCATGTCAACAGGTTTATCACTGTATTTTTATTTACTCATCTATGCGAACCTAACTTTAGGATTGGTTGTTATAAATAATGGCAGAACAATAGTCAAATTACGAACAATAATATTAAAGAGTACCGAGTAAGAGTACAATGTGTTCGCTTACTATAAAAAGTTAATAGTCATTTCGTTTTATACTATTTCTTACCCCGAAATTAATTGTTGAATGACAGAACATATTATAAAAATACATACACATATGACGTACATATATAAATTCAGAAATTCATACCTAAGAAAAGTCATTCAGAAAATTAATAGTTCTCTCTAAAATTAAGCACTCACTATAACACCTGTACGAACACACGTATATGTACGAGTATGTGGTAGGTGTGTACGTACGCCTGCGACTTAAAAAAATCATGCTAACTTTTCCTAAACATAAAATCTGTTATGTTTTTAATGTACGCGATAAATGAAATAACTACTGAACTGGAGATGCATTTTGACTATATTTTATGGAATGTAATCGTTTAATTGTAGTATCTGCGATCCCAACACGCATGCCCAGAATCCGGCATAACCACTCATTGGAGGCCTATCTCCAGCAGTGAACTGCAATAGGCTGATAATAATGATGATGATGATGAATCGTTTAGTTATGGCTTTGTAATGAATAATAATGAGTACACCTGGCACCTGGCACCTGGCACATGCTATCTTAGCTCTAATTTAGAGCAAGTACACTCTGCAAACTATATTTAAATGCCGCACTAGGGCATGTGGATGAGTGGCAAACTTTCAGTGTGTCCGCGCTTCAGCGTTACGTCAGAGTATACAAAAGCACTTCGACTCTAGCGTTTGCGCCTTTATAAGAGCTGTCTCATCTTACTTGAAACCCTTTAGAAGAACCAACCAACCGATAATGCCTATTATGTATGTATTTAAACTATAGTATTGAGGAACGCGCCAAACTTCCCACCATTTGTAGGGAGAAACGCCACGCAGTGACGAACAAAACTTTAATACCATCCGTTTTGTTCATTACTTGTCTGATTATGTTATATCAAAGCGTCATATTCCCATGTTTCATTGTATTTAGTATTTGAGATTATTTTTTGCGTTTAAATAAGAACTCAACATTTTTCTGTTCTGCATATTCGCAAGTTTTCTAAACTGGCTCTATCTGGAAAGCACGCTAGATCAGTAATTTCATAACTTTCACCCTATCTATACTAGATAAATATTGGATGGTTATATTAAAAAATGGACATTTTCTTGGCGGTAAAGTTTTAGCAAGATAAATGATAAGCAACTTTAGTATTCGTTATCTGCCAACGCACTCTTACAGGCTGGCCCACATAACACATCCTTCGGAGAAGTAAGGTTACGTGACGTGAGAGAGGATCGTTCAGAAACTGTGGAGTTTTTTGAATTTCCTTCTTCTACAGTTTCAATTTTTCTGTTGTTTATACAATGGGATTTTATAAGGTTTCGAAGCTAAAATGATTTTAAGACAACACATGTTTAAACACATGTTTCCATAATTAATAAGCACTGCAAAATTAATTTGAATGAAATTTGAAATTAAACGTCGTATTTGATATGAACAAGCAGTGTTCCGACAATTAATCTCGACCATTGTGTATTAAAGCCCGCCGAGGTTAACTTAATCCAGTCGAGCATAATGTATTCACCAACATTCGTTCTGTGATATAATTCAGTTATCGTTGTGGTGAAGATCGTTCTCTATCTGTACGAGAAGGCCGCCTGTTTACAGAAACTAAACGTACCAAAACATATTAGAGCATTTGCCAATAATCGTATTCTGTGTTTACTGAAGGCTCATTTTAGTATCGGAATAACATAATATAATATCACACCTGAAGGGTTAGGTAGAGAAAAATAGATCGCTCCTCCGATTTATCAAATCTGTTATTTATACGGCCCACACAGTAAAAGTAAAGTTTATGTAAAAAATGACGGAGCATGAATTCAAGTTACGTGCTACTCTACTGAGAATTTCAAGCTAGAAAAACCTAATAATAGTTTGCTCGACCTGTGGATCGAACCTAGGATCTCTTGTTAAGCAGTTGCGTTTGCAACTACTACACAATCTAAGCAGCATCATAATACGTAATATGTATACGACATATTGATCTGTATGGGCGTATTCTTACTCCACCCCGAAACGGACATTGTAAAGTAATAATTGATATTCATTAATTACTGAATATTGCATAACTAATGATTATTTATTTATTACAAGGCGTTTTATAAGACACTTAAACAATAAACGAAGTATTGTTCTTTTCTTGCTTACAGAATTTTTAAAAAATCTTAGGATGAATATATGTATGTACAAACTACATTAATATTTAAACTTACGGAGAGGCGCTGCCTGCCCGGTAGAATCAGACCCTGGTCGCCGCAGTCTCCAGGGTCTTTAGTCCGGATGAGCTTCGTAAAAGTGATGCGTCCTCTACGGCGGGCGCCATTCCAATCAATATTACGGACGCGATTCGCAAATCTGAAAAAGAGAGCTATGTTATTGTCAAAGAACAACCAACAAATTTGGACTAAGTTAACGAAAAGTAAAAGTAAAGTTAATGTAAAAAAGTAAAGTTAATGAAAAGTAAAGTATAATGTGTTAACACGATTTACGTAAGCTTATTGAATACTTATTTCAATTTTAAAACAATGCGTTGTAAAGGTACTAAAGAAAATTGTGTACTAGAAAGGTTTTAGGTACAGACGGCTCTCGTCAAATATCGGCTCATGTTGATAAAAACAATGGTTTTGAGAAACAATAAATTATTTGGAGAATAATGAAAATAGTCGGCACCGATACAAAACATTACAGTTGGTAAAAAATAACTTTGATGTTTTAGAAAATATTTAAGTAAGTACTTCTATTGTGTTCATGTAATTAATATTTTTACCAATTTCGTGTAACAGTAGAACTCTTATAACAGAGACTTTTGCAATGGTTTATTGGGTTCTCGTATAACCTATAATATACCTATCGTTTAATTACCTATAATACCTGCTACACAATGATTAATTGAGTTCAAAATATTCGAAATGTGTAGAATCATCAAAAGTTTAAATTAAATGAATATCTTGGATGATTATATTGACGAGATATAATTGGAATAAGCATCATCCTTTATATAAATAGATATACGAGCGAAGGTTTTCAAATAGAGGTAATATTGTTATTTTATATTTTCCACAAGGAAACAAATTGGACTTAGCGGTGCGAGAATC
>DVPF01000228.1:0-10565 GCA_018239045.1 Yanguna cosyra | reverse complement strand
GGAAACTTACCAGCATTACAGGATATTCAAGTATATATCAATACTTTACTACTGTCGAGAACTTAATGGAATGGTTTGTTTTGCTTTCAGTATTTTCTCTTTACAATATACAGCGTGATTACGGGTGGCAAAATCATGTAGGTGGTTACGCTGTAGTTGGCGCTTGGACTAACTTAATGTTAATGATGGGTCAGCTTCCAATGTTCGGCGACTATGTCGCTATGTATCAAAAGGTGCTAAAAGAATTCCTGAAACTTTTACTGGCTTATGTTTGTCTTTTACTGGGATTCGCGATATGTTTCTGCGTGGTATTTCCCAATGAAGAGATGTTTTCAAATCCCTTGATGGGTTTCATAAGTACTCTGTCTATGATGGTTGGTGAACTGAATTTAAACATTCTCTTAAACGAGCCTATGGAAGATGACCCACCATTGATATTTGAATTGTCATCACAGATAATATTCATTCTCTTCCTCATGTTTGTTACTATAATATTAATGAATCTACTTGTTGGTATCGCGGTACATGATATTCAGGGCCTACGGAAAACTGCCGGATTATCAAAGTGTGTGCATCAAACGAAACTAATTTTATTTGTAGAAATGGGCATGTTTAGTGCCTGGTTACCGAGATGTCTTCATAAATATGTGTATAGAACTGCCTTAGTGTCTCCAGAGGCTGGCAAAGTTATATTGAGTGTGAAGCCGTTGAACCCCCACGAAAAAAGGCTACCGACGGACATAATGATGGCTGCATATGAATTAGCGCAGTGCAATAAAATGAAAGCAGGACAATCTTTGAAAGAGATGTTACACAAGAACAAGTATCCATCGAAGTTTAAAAAAGAAGGCCAATCGAGTGGTCAATATTTTAACATCGAAATTCGAGGTATGCAAGAAAAAATCGATCAGACCATGTTTAACTTGAAGAAGATAGATCAGGAGATGACACATTTAAAGACATTAATGATGGAACAGAATAATTTTCTCCAAAGTATATATAAGTCAAAATCTTATTTACTTTCAAGCCCGCAATATTCTGAATCGCCGTTCATTTTTCCCAACAATGCATGTGATATTACATCTGTAGGAAAATGAGAATTCATAAGTCATTAAATTAAAAAAATGTTAACAATTATTAAATATGTATGTAAATAGGTTAGAAACAGAGTTTTTGAACCCATAATCTCTCGATCAGTAGTCGCACTTACAACTACTTGACGAACGAGGCAGCCAGTAGTTTATTTTTTGTGACATGTATTGACTATATTATTTGTTAACCCTTTGTTTCGTTATATAACTCATAACCGCATTGTAAATAACTTTTTATATAATGTATGCCACATGAATTATTATTACAGTAACACATCACGCAGTACACAGTAGAGACAAATTTCAAAGGTCAAACTGCAGAGGCCATGATCAGTTCGTCACCTTATCCATAGAAACTGTTAAAATTAATATTGTAGCAAAGCTGTAAAATAACTACTACAGTACGGGTGCGAAAGGTTACGTACGGAAAGACAAGATAACAAAAACCATTCGTATGCAACAACGCCGTATTTAATATTGACACAACTTATTTTAAGCCTTTACACGATAAGACATTGATTACATAAGATTTTGTCGGTAAAATATTTTGTTTGAACAAATTGACGCAGTTTCACGTTCAAGGCAAGTGTAACTGCGGTAATTTGGTATACTGTATACTTAGTTAGTATGTTCATTCAGTGCTATAATTATCAAATCGATATTAGTCATGCCCAATAGAGAACAGTTACAGGATATTCAAAGAAGAATAGTGGATTTTATGTATATTCTATTCGTTTGTTTTAATTTAACGCATGTAGTTAATTTTAATCCCCCCAACATTCTTTCTTATACAGTTCTTCACGCATTGATCTCCGCCTTCGTGGTAAGAATGGACGATGATCTAATTTATAGTACCTACTCGTATGTATGAATATTCAAATAGAACTTTGTATGTGTTGGTGGAATAGGCAATAAAATTAAAATTGAAACGTCACTAGCAAATGTGTTAAAATATAAAACAGTACATACGCATGCTCTTATTATGAGTATATTCATGCCCATATTGACAAACAACTCCGGTACAGTCAACAGAACGACAGTACGACAAAGACACGAGACAAACACAAATGCTCGTGTTTACAGTGTCATTGTATGTAGGTTGATGGACTGTCGCATTTAATCACTAAGGCTAACTACACACTTTTGTTCTTTTATGCACATTGGGCCTTATTTAATATATCAGATATTGCGGCCGTTGTAATAGAATGAACTATTGAAAACAAAACTTTAAAATAATTATATAGTTACCTACGTTTATTAGGTGTATTATCATGAACAGATTGATTACTAAGAACGTACAATTGGTATCCGTTGACTATCCAGTCTGCACAAAAATATATGACAGTTGAAGGTCGCTCTAGTATCGGAAATACTGTATTTAACAAAGAGGATAGAGTCCGACTCTATCCTAATACCGATAGCCAGTATCTACTCAAGAATCGTTTCACTACAACGATTCCACGTGATAATGTTTATTAACAATTTTCCGAGAAATGTTACGTACATAGGTCAAACACGATGCCTTATCTCTCTAAAATTAAATAAGCCTAGCTATCTCATAATGAATGTAAAACTTTTGCCGTGCAACCTGGTAATAAAGATTTTATTAGCTACCAACTATTAACAGGTATTATTATTTCTTTATTTATAGTTCAACATGACATGTTGCCTTTGTTAGCGAATGGAACTTCATGGAATGGCGTTTTCAATCCGCTGATTTTCCTGTTATTTATATTTACAATTAAAGTAAGATATGTAAACAGAGCGATCTTTTAAATAAAACTGGTAATATACGATTCATTGCGGTTTCAATCCCACCGATTGTTGCTACTATTAAGCATAGTTTGCCACACATACGTTGACAAGTAAGTTTTATGTATCAGAAATCAGTTAAGACATTTATTGGGAACAAACCTACGAAACGAGTAAATGGACTACAGTGACGGCTAATGAAGAAGAGCATGTAGAGATCTTTTCTAAGCCTGTTTCCTAGTTAGTCTACAACACCTGAACCTATAAAAGTGGAATTTATGATGAAAATGATAATTTAAACTTCATAATGGGCATAAATCATATGAAAAACTACTCGCTAAAGGGTAGCACTGAAAATCAGCGGCAGTGACACACGCTGCCAACGCTGAGTGCGGCCTGTTTCGTCTAGCCTAAGTCACCATGCAAGCATAATTGTGTCTTTTCTTAGTATCTATATTTATGTTTATTTTTTATTGTATTTGGTTTTTTATCTTATTTTTTATCTCTTATTGTGTGATGATTTATGTAGGCTAGACGAAATAAACGTTATTCTTATTCTTCTAAAAAGACATTATGGAAAAACGTCATAAACTTGTATACTTGTATGTAGTGTATACTACTTTACAACGAAGGTCGAGAGTGGAAGCGAGTCGACTCAAAAAATAATCAATTAGATCTGAAACATTTTGCATTGTCAAAAGTATTCATAACAAAATATTTTGAATATTCGAGGAGTAACATGTGATTTATACAGTAGGCATGGTTCCACTACAAGTCCATGCCAAGCCAATTCACCATAATTTTAAGTTTATCATGCATATAATTATAAGATAGTATATTTAACGTCATAATATGAATAGCGTATTATGACTGCGCACTAGTTACGGCAAATCTTTGTCATTACAAAGTCATTAATTTTATCTTAGGTTGAATAGATAGTTTACCAGTACGCAACTAATATGGCAAAGTAAGCGTTATAACAGAATTCACGAATGTTACAAAGTTAAAAATTATTTATTTTACAAATACACGTAATTACAGTAAAAATAGCACCATAAATCATAAAGTCAAACAGAGATCTTGCTTGTTTGAGTTGATGTAAAAATCTGATAAGATAATTCTCAACTTGCACTCAGTCGCTCTCCGGACATGGACAACTTTGGATATCGCGAGATGGGGTGGCCATCTCCGCTTCAAACACCAACACAAACAGCTACACGATCCCGTCTCAGCAGTAATTTTGGCTCCAGGGCTAGAGATTCAGAAGAATTTCCTCTAAGGAGCAGTTTTAAACATGTTCGTAACATGGATCTGCTTGAATCAGCGCAAGATTCAAGCAAGGCAAAGGAATATTTATTCGTGGGCCCATCACCTCCAGCAGATGATGCACCAAATATGTACCATAGCTTCGATATCCTCGCTCCAGACCCCGAAGCAAGACTTACTGAGGATATGATAAGAAAAGCACTCTGTGAACGAGCACTTACCTTGGGAGCCGGAAGATTTTTTGATGACCTCGAATGTGGACTAATTACAGTTGAGAACATCGAAGAACATATTTGCTCGGCACCTGAAGTGGTTGTGAATGTTACATTTTTGTGGGCTACATTTTTGGCACGTGATGAGTTACTGCCCATGATTTTAGAAGTAGGAGCCGATATACACTATTCAGAACCAATGGGGTTGACAGCACTACACGTTGCTGCTTTCAGTGGTGCAAGTCGATCTGTGAGCTATTTACTTTCTATGGGAGCCGATGTGGACTTCGTTCCTAAATATTTTAGTCCTTTGCATTGTGCTGCATTTGGAAACTCATTGGAATGTGCTGAAATACTAATCGCAAGTGGAGGCTCGCTACATGCAGTAGTGCAGCGAGCCGGATGTGAAGATAACCTTGTTCATTGTGCTGTGAGAAATGATGCTTTAGAATGTATGGAACTGTTTATAGAAAAAGGCGTAGACCCCGCGTACACTACTTCAGGCGGATTTAATGCTCTACATTTAGCTGCAGAACTAGGTGCGCTGCGTTGCCTAGCGTTTTTACTTAAAGGAACTAAAATAAGCGTTAACGGTGTTACTAAACAGAGAGATAAGGAATTCACTGCGTTACATCTAGCGGCAACAAAAGGTTACGTCGAGTGCGTAGAACTTTTATTAGCAGAAGGTGCTAAGGCTAATACGAAAAATCATAGAGGATTTACTGCTCTACATCTTGCAGCAAGGTGTTCAAGTATAGAAACTGTCGAAGTTCTTTTAAGAGACGGAGATGCAGACCCCAATTCTGAAGATTTTGACAAAAGAACACCACTCCATGCAGCCGTGAGTCGCTCAGAACGTGCTGGTGATATTATAGATATGCTAGTTAGTTGGGGAGCACAAGTAAATAAAAAAGATGAATATGGATATTCTCCTTTACACCTTGCAGCGATGGATGGACTTACGCAATGCGTTGAAACGTTGATATTATTGGGAGCAGATGTTACATCTAAATCAAAAAAAGGACACACTGCTTTGAGCGTGATTGTTAGAAAGACTCCAAAATCCCTTGCAATTCTTAAGCACAATTTAGACAGTGGAATATCCATTAGTTCTGCAGAAGGAAACGAAGAAGTTCAAATTGAGTTTAACTTTGGAAAAATTTTAAAATATTCCTATCCGCGCGAGATCACCTATTTGAATAGTTTGATCGATGAAGGACAAAAAGATATTTTGCAACACCCATTGTGTTCAGCGTTCTTATTTATGAAGTGGAAAAAGATAAGAAAATTTTACTTAGCACGACTTATCTTTTGTTTCCTCTTTGTATCTTTCTTGTCAATCTATGTATTAACAACTGTTGTGAAAGCATGCCAAGGCAAATATTCTAAGAAGTATGGTATCCCGAATGAGTTGTGCCAGTCTCAGTCGTTACTTGGGGACATTTTAGAGGACAATCCGATAGAATTCGAAAGATGGGTTCTAATAGCAATAACAGCTTTTGAAATCATCCGGAAACTTACCGGCATTACAGGATATTCAAGTGTATATCAATACTTTACCACTGTCGAGAACTTAATGGAATGGTTTGTTTTGCTCTCAGTGTTTTCTCTTTACAATATACAACATGATTACGGGTGGCAAAATCATGTAGGTGGTTATGCTGTAGTTGGCGCTTGGACTAATTTAATGTTAATGATGGGTCAGCTTCCAATGTTCGGCGACTATGTCGCTATGTATCAAAAGGTGTTAAAAGAATTCCTGAAACTTTTGCTGGCTTATATTTGCCTTTTGCTAGGATTCGCGATATGTTTCTGCGTGGTATTTCCCAATGAAGAGATGTTTTCAAATCCCTTGATGGGTTTCATAAGCATTCTGTCAATGATGGTCGGTGAACTAAATTTGAATATTCTGATAAACGAGCCTATGAAGGATGACCCACCATTGATATTTGAATTGTCATCACAGATAATTTTCATTCTCTTCCTCATGTTTGTTACTATCATACTAATGAATCTACTTGTCGGTATCGCGGTACACGATATTCAGGGTCTACGGAAAACTGCCGGATTGTCGAAGCTAGTACGTCAGACGAAACTTATTTTGTTCGTAGAAATGGGCATGTTTAGTGCATGGCTACCAAGCTGTCTTCATAAATATGTATATAGAACTGCCTTAGTATCTCCAGAGGCTGGTAAAGTTATATTGAGTGTAAAGCCGTTGAACCCCCACGAGAAAAGGCTGCCGACGGACATAATGATGGCAGCATATGAATTAGCGCAGTTTAATAAATTGAAGGCGGGAAGGTCTGTTAAGGAGATGTTACACAAGAACAAGTATCTATCGAATTTTAAAAATGAAAGCCAATCCAATGATCAGAATTTTAATATCGAAATTCGAGGAATGCAAGAAAAAATGGATCAGACCACGTTCAACTTGAAAAAGATCGACCAAGAGATGAGACATTTGAAAATGTTAATGATGGAACAGAATAATTTATTGCAAAGTATATTTAAATCAACGGACCGATCTTATTTACATTCGAACTCGTGCTATTCAGAATCGCCAGTATTTTTTCCAAGCAATGCATCAGATATTACATCTGGAACTAAATACTAACAGATTGTTATTATTACAAATATGTTAAGGCGTTCATGTTTTACACAGAGCAGTGAGAGGTTATTAAGTGAATTCCGTTTTCTTCATTAAAGTGTAAGCAATGCAAAAATTGTGTTTATTAGCAGGATTGATGTAATTTACTCGAACGAAATAATTCATTTTAGTTAAACAATTTCATTATCTCGTCACTGGTGTTGTGTTTAGAATAAAAGATGTCCTTGAATTATTATCTGTATTACTGAGCATGGCTTATGTTTGACTTGAAAGTTTGTTTTGCATAGCAGGGTATTTTAATTTGAGATAATTGACTGTGAATTATAATAAAATTTAATACAAAATGAAATATTTTTCGTTTGTTTATCATACCCTACCCCTATTGATTAATCAATAAGTAGGTACCTACTGATAACCTAGGCCCAAATTTCCAACTTCATTACCCTGGTCCGGGGTTCGAATCCTCGGCTGGAAACTCCGACTTAGGAAATTAATTTCCTTATTGAGATTTACTATTACTGAATGATGAAGGATATTGTTACGACGAATGAAACATGCTATAAGGATATTTGAGAAACCAAAAATTCTCCTATTTATGTCGTTTAAGACTTGTGTGGTCTACCAACTCAGACTGGATCAGTATGGTAGATAATGCCCTAATTTAAGCATCTCATTCAGAGAGGACACTCGTATACTACAACGGAGTAACAAAAGCATTGATAAGATAAGGCACATTAATGAATAAGTATATATTTTTCAATGGATTTATACACATTTGTGAAATGACATTAAATAAATCCTATATCTATTATCTAGGGATAGAGGGCCTATTGTAGTACACCGGGCCCAAACTCTAACTCCGTGCTGGTACTGGGAATTTTAAGTTAGAAAACCAAAAAATAAATTTCCCAATTCGGGGATCGAACCCATTACCTCTTCAACGGCAGTCGCGCTTCTAACCAACTCGCCCAACCATGCAATTAATTTGCAGTTGTATTAGAGTATTTGCGGTTTAGTTTGTGTATTTATTTTAATCAAATGTTACATTTTAATACGGTCGTCTCAAATGCCGTCCGTCGCGCGCCTCACTGGCCCCGCTCACGACCACCGCAAGCCGTGACTAATCAGCTCGAAAATGCGCCCTCATATTATTTATAAATTAGTTGTAGCGTTATAATTTAATAACTTTCCTCCGCTGCTTCTTTCGTGGTCACTTTGTCTGAATGTCTAGGCGTTTACTCGCTAGACTTCATATTGGGCACCCGGCACATACATAATATAGGTGCTTCATTGCTCAAAATAAATGTTTTAAAATTATTTTATATACTCAAAACAATTTAATATTTAAAAGTAACATCACACCTGTAATAACTGAAGAGGTAGGCAGAGGAGTGTAGTATTACACTCCAATGTTTCACCAGTTACGTTTAGGTCGCATCATGGAGTAAGTGGTGAGCCTATTGCCATAATATATCGGGCACAAATCCAGACTCCGAGCCACTACTAGAAAAACTAAATTAGAAAAATCAAATACCACCCGACCCGGGAATCGAACCCAAGACCTGTCATTCGGCAGTCGCGCTTGCCATCAACGCAACCAACGAGGTAGGCACACGACAAACCAGACATTAATAAATCATAATAACATATATTCTCGATCTATTTACAATAAGGAACAAAATAATCGTTAACCTTTTGTCAACGTTCCGTTGTTTGACCGAGTCTGCTTTCCGAATGCGAAACTTTGTGTTTGGGGCCGTAGTGTGCCACGTTGGTCAAGTGCGGGTCGGCAGACATGCTCGTAAAATCATAATACAGTTAGCGTTTTACTTCAGAAATAGATAGTAAAGTGCAACTTTATGCATACTTCATCACACGTATCAATTACTCGGTAGTAACATTACCTACATCGTGTCATTTTTCACATTTTAGTGAGCTTAGTTGACTTGTGGCCGCTAAACGCATTAGATCCGCTTGGCCGCGCGTGCCAGCTGGACGCGCACTCCACTGAACTGACAATGGATACTTATTGTTTACTGGCACCCAACTCCAAACATTCCTGTCCTCAACTCTTTTTAATTATCTTTGAAAACCTGTTACTATACAGTAATAAATTATCTATTAAAAATAGGTGGAGAAGTCTCAAATACAAAATGTTTGCAACAAAAAACTTATAACGCGAGGTAGGTACATGTAATGATATAATAATTATGATTAATAATTTTCATATTATGAAGACATTTACATTTAATGATTAATAATCTTCATATTATGCAGATACATTTTTGGAGCTTTTATATGGAGGTTAAGTTTTATGTTGCTGCCTCGTTGTTCGTGTTGGTTGCGATCGTATCTGCCGATGAGAGGCCCTGGGTTCAAAACTCGGGTCGGATACTAGCGGATCTTTCTAACTTAGATTTACTAGTAAACATTTCTAGCAGTGTCTCGGAGTTTGGTATTGGGCCCCGTCTATGACAATAGTTCACCACCTATTCCATGATGGGACGTAAACGTAACTGGTAAAACATGGGAGTGTACTGAACTGTTCTGCCTACTTCTTTGGTGATTACAGGTGTGATGTTACGTTTGTAACGTTTATGTGGACAATCGAAGTATACGTTTAGATGGACATCGTTGTCGTCAATCCTTTCATAGATTATCAACCCATTGCTGGACACTTCTCAGAATGAGGTGTTGAGGCCATAATGTACCACGCTGGTTACAGACATAGGCTCAGCATAATGATTACACAGTATCCATGACATGCTTACAAAAATGGAAGGTTACGATAATATAGTTAATTAGCGACAGTGTTAGTGGAGGTTCGATAATTTCAAAAGATGACAACATAATGATATACACAAAGTTGGTTATCGACTGAATTAATTTTTACTGTACAAAACAAATATATTTATTTCTAATTCTAACAACTTATGTGCTTACTAGTTTTCCTACATTACAAGTCTCGAAGGACTGGCAGTTGCGGAGGAATGTAGAAAATGCAAGCGACATTTTTAAACTGTGTTTTCTTCTTGTGGTCTATAAATAAGGTCTAACGAGTTATATTAATCGAAGATTGCGGCTTCCGGAATGAGGCGGCATTTGCAGAAGTAAAGCAGGACCGATGACAATTAAGTTAAAATGTAGGTTGTGCGCCATTGCTTTTACCGACATTAGCGATGAACGCTGTACATGCGCAACGAAAAGTATTTGGTGCTTTTAGTAAATATTGCAACTTAGCTCATTTAAACTGGGTTCCCGATCCAATTAAAAACTTAGGGGATGATTTGTATCTGTCATTGCCACTAAGAAATGCAGCTAAATTGTAATTGAATATCAACATGTTGCGGTCCTCGGTAGGTTGCAGTGATGGTTTAACTGGAGCTTATTAATGCGTTGTGTTATGCAGGTACTCATAATTAAAATTTTGAACCTCGCAGATTGGATATGTCACGATATTAGCGCAGTTATTTCAAATTTAAATGATCATATTAAGTTTTATAATAAATATTTCTATAGTTTCCACGCAAATCTACAGCACCTATTTACGATATGATACGATATGATACGATATGATACGATATGATACGATATGATACGATATGATACGATATGATACGATATGATACGATA
>DVPF01000227.1:0-10567 GCA_018239045.1 Yanguna cosyra | reverse complement strand
GGGGTTGGGGATCGCAGAGCACAGCTTCTCACACCGCCTGTGCTGCTGCTCATAAGCGGCCAGGGTATGTCTCTGTGCCTAGACAGACCGCGCCATACCGCTACCTGCCAGCGCCGGATTTAGTCCCCTCTTAGGACACCTGTATCCCGGCACGGGGTCGGAGAATGTATTCTTACTCTACTTCGACACGGACATCCAAATTGCAATATATCATATCTGAATTGAGCATTTAGGAGTTCGAAGCTCAGGTTTCTCGACGCAATTAAGATTGGAATCAATAACAATGGCAGCTATTTAGAGGCAGTTCGCGTACTACCCGTATGCGGGCTCTACCTAAGTAGGTCTTGAACGGCCTGCGATGTGAAGAAGTCTTTATTGTGGTTACATCATCACGCCACGTCCTTCATGTGGTAGACAGCCGGTATCGACGGACAAATATCTTTTTCCATACATAATAAAAGTACGTTCGATTAGGTATCATTTAAATATAGGTATTATCAATTGGCAGTCGGTGCTCTCTGCCTACCCCGTCAGGGACTTATGTATTATGGGAATTACTTTAAGGGTTATGTGAACACGGTGCGTGCATTATAGAGTCGGATCTACTTTTTGTATTTTCTAGCTCTGTTATTGCGTTTTGAAAGATGTTACCATAAAAATTACGGGAGATGAAATGTTATCAGTCTAATGCATAAATATAAAAAAAAAACATGACGCCTGTTATCCCCGAAGAGGTGGACAGAGGAGTGTGTTCTAAATGCTTTAATATGTTTTTTGGATTTTTAAAAATATGTTACACATACATTTTTATTTTATAATGTATTGCATTTTGACACTTAATATATATAATCTTACGTTACCTAAAGACAATGTCTCAAATGTATTACTACTGAATGCCAGCATACATTTTTAAAAGGAATTGTGCATACATGGTCCAACTTTGAATGTTCCTTATTATTTCTTGAAAAAGTATGCTCTTCTCCATACGTGGCAGCCATGAGGAATTAAATATAGCATTTTGAATTGCAAACCGTTGCTGTGGGAATCAGCTGTTCTATTGTTAACTATATTGACTGCAACCTGAAATTGACCTTAGTCCATTACATTTAAAGTTTAAAATAATATATCTATCTTGCCACGTTTCGCGGATTCTTCGTCATAATGGTGAAGTTGCGAAAAAACTATAACTGTTGATTGGGGAATTAGGCACTTATACTGAAAGCTGTAGAGGTGATATTTCAGTGAACTGGTAGCCTATTGTATCGTTATTTCTTAAGATATCGCATCTTGCGTCTACCTGGAAACGAACGTCTTAACCTCATTGTTCGGAGACGGCAGTTTGGAAGTTATTTTTTGCTAAAGATCCCCTTTAAAGCCAAAGAAAGCTACATAAAATGGCACGGAATGAAGAGGAAGTACGAGTTTCTTCGCTCGGCCGAAGTTGGAGGCATTGTCTTCCAAGAAACGAGTTCAGATCTCAATACTTTTAATCTTAGCTCGGTTCTATATCACCTAATTAAAATTCTATTGTTCGTCCCTTTCTTGACATTTTCCATTTTTCTGGCCGGTTTTGAAAACAATTCTGAAGGTAGGCAAATTATTGTTCGAATCTAGAGAGTTAATCAGAACGCAAAGATAACTTTTAAGTTCAAATGAAACTTAAATATTAAGTAGAGGTGGTGAGCCTATTGCCATATACGGGGTACAAATCCAGACTCCGAGCCAGTACTAGAAAATCCAAATTAAAAAAATCTACTAGTACCCGAGCCGGGAATCGACCCCAGGACCTCTCGATCGGCAATCGCGCTCGCAACCAACACGACCACCAAGACAAATAAAAATAAAATTTTATAGATAAGGAACCTGGTTGATACCAGGTTATTTAATTTTTACACCCATTTTATCAAATAGGGCTGACCCTGACCGATACAAAAGCCAGCAATATCCAAAACCGACATATGAACAAAGTAATGAAAATATAAAAAGCTTGTAGGTCTATAAGGATGGATATATCACGTTCTGTATTCTCTCTGGCATGATAATTCAATAGTTTAACGCTTTCTAAAAACAAAATAAAGTCACTTAGAAGGCCTACGGCAATGATATGTAAATGAACAACAAATTAGATAAGTCTGAGCTGGCTGCATCTCACTCGCAAATTGCAAGTAGCAGCGCCAGTAATGTGGGGTTGGGACGAATCTCGGCATGTCTTGCGAGTCCCCCTCAAGAAAACATTCGATTCCCGTGTGAAAGCACACAGGGCCATAGACTTACGGAGTGTATAGAGGGGGGCACTATTTGTTTGTATATTTCAGTAAGAATCGTAAAGTGTTGTTAAAGGATTCGTTCTATTTTTTATTTATTCTGGTTTTATTAGTTTCAATTTCAAATACGCTAAAAATGTGAGTTTTTCTTTCGTTCACTTTATTTCCTGATATAGCATTGAAAATAATTCCATATACGTCATCTGAAATTTGGATATTTACATGTTTAGTTCGTTAAGTGAAATTTTAAAAGCAGTTCCATGTAACTGTTGTATCTCATGATATATTGTAGAGGTAGAGTCAATATAATAATATAGTGGTAGAGTAATGGTAGAGTAATGTAGTGTAGTGGTAGAGCCAATAAGTAGTGATAGAGCCAATAAATAATGGTAGAGTCTTAGTGCCATTTCTTTTTTTTACACAACTCTATGGCCAGTCAATCGCTAAGACGTTGCCCGAAGGGGTCAGGTTATTGTTGATTTTTTATTCGTAAGTTTCTTCCCTCTATTGTTGACTTGTTCGGTGCGAATACGCCATATTTCTGTTCCAAACTCGATTTCTTCTAACCAACGACCGTTATGTTCAAAAGTTTCGATATTTGAATTTGGAACTGTCATTCTTTGCAGTAACTTTTGGTGACCAAACGGTAACTAGCCGAGATAGATAAAAATATTAAATTACGAATAATAAAAGCTAATAAATGCTTTACTGATTAGGCTATATTTTTTTGTGTACTCTGGACAACTTTAATAGAAGGCTAGACGTTCAAAATGCTGTAGTTAGTTCAATCAATTTCTTATAAATACTTTTTTTGAGTACCCAGTGAGGTACCTGGCACGAAGATTTGTATGTTACGTATTTTTAATAAGATTGTTGAAGAAGCACGGTCTGCAAGGATGCAGATTTCGCACTGAGTGCTCTCTGCATACCACGTAAGATGCCTGGCGTGATGTAGTAATAATAATTAATATGAAATGCTGTTAAAAACAAGATAATTGGCGAATATGGGTCATCGCGTGCGACAGACAGCAATTGGGTCCTTAGTTATATGTGTGCTCTGTACCTCACTATGCGGGCCGCGTGCCGAGCCGCCGATAAGGTGGGTAAGAACCGAACTCTTGTCTAAGTAACGGTAAGTTAACGGTGTATTAGAGGCCTGTTGGATTTATTTCATACGCACTTCTACGAGCGCATAAAATGGACCGTATACCGCCCCGTAAATACGGTAAAACGGTAAATACGGTATACGGTGGTCTAAAAGAACTCTAAGAGGACAAAATGTGTCGGGAATATACATTTTTAACGTTGGATATTTTGAATAAATATTGGATTAGTAATGCTGTTACGTTGTAACTATTGATTGATAAATAATTAACGTAGATATTTACGACTATTGCTGTTCTCGTTAGAAAAAAAATGGTATAAATCTAAAAGCGATATGATGGCTTTATAAGACTTAACTTTTGTAGTTATATTAAAAAAAGTTAATCACGACCAAGTCCGTGCAACAATACCGCATATGGTGAAATAAAATAAAAAAACCAACGCAGCTAGTAAAATAAAATCAGGTAAAAAAAACCTTTCAATGTTCTCCAAATAAAAGGACTTCAAAATAATGCCGATGCGAGTCCGAATTAACCCGCGCCTACTATCGACGCCGCTCGTTCAAATCCAATACCAAAAAAAAAATTCAGACACGAATTTATATACAAGACTACAGTCCCTTCGTTTATTTACATAGAGCAGTCAAAAAACTCATAAACCGTAGGCAACTTTGGCTGCCGACCGAAAAATAGTTTCCAGACATTTCCCACTGACTTTTCCAAACATACTCATTTCGATCGTTGCCAAATACAATGGTTATTAAAACCTGATGCAGGCGAGAGTCGCTCAAATGATAGGGGGGAGGTATTACGCGTTATGTACTAGCTGCATCTGTGTGTGCGCGATGTGGGGGCGAGTGGACGGCGTCCAGCTTTGGAGGAGTACGCCAGAGTGCGCGGCCACAGACTAGCGGCCAGAGCAGCCTACCGCGAGAGATTTGCATTTTTTCTGCCTACATACTGTGATGTCAAATGAGGTTATTTGCTTTTTGGGTTTTATTTTCGTAGTACACATCCGTGGATCCGTATGTAAGATGATAATTTAAAAGTCCAGTGCTTTTATTAACAATGGCCGAGCGTTTTTGTGGTAAAATGTAAGCAAAATTCGAAAAAGTTTATAATTGACGCCACCAAAGTCAGGAACACTCTTCGCAGCGCGGTGTAGTAAAAAATTTCGACGCTATACACCCGAAACAACTTTGACCGGCAAGCATGCCGAGCTGCAGTCCTTACTGTATTGTATCGAAAAAGTTGACTTCGCACAGTTTGAGGTAAAATTGCGAGTTCTCGTGTAAAGCGACGCCTCTGTGCGTTCGCTGTCTACGCGAGTCGTACCGGCGCACACACGCGCCACGCACTCACACACCGGCCCGTGTAAGAGCGAGTAAACTAATACCGGGCCGGATTAATGCTTCAGTTAGTGAAAAAACTTTTTTTCAGACTGCGCCGTCCAACCAGGGCCGGATTGAGACAAACGTCAAAGTAAATTATTATCTCGCTCGCTGTGACGTAACAGTGTACTTTCATTACGCGATAACGTTATTTTGTGTTCCATATTTGTTTTTTTTTTGGAGTATTTCAACAAACGTAATAGGTGTGCTGCTGGATGCTTGGAGGTGAAACGCGTTTACCGTCCTAGTTTATGTCATTTTGCTTTTCTATTGCTTTTCGTTTTGCATATTACAACGTGTTCTTTTCTTGGAGAATAAAACTGTAATAATATGTATTTTTAATTACTACACGTATGATAAAAGACGCGGCTTAGCAACAGTACAAAAGTCTACCTATTTACAAAATCTAATATCATGTCGTAAGTACATTTGGGCGCGTACCATGCGGGTTCGGAGACGATTATCTGCCTCTATGCGAAACTGGCAACTTTCTCGCAAATAATTCCCTTATCTTGTAACGGTACACACAAGTAACATTTGCATTGAGCCGTGCCGCGTACGTTTACGTCAGAACCAAAGTACGTGCATAGGAACGAGAGATGGCTCGCGAAAAATGTAAGTTCATTTAGGAAATTCGATTATAACGAACGACCTCCTGTCAGTCATCCGGAATGCGGCCCTGGCTAATGACTCCCTCCGCTGACCTGGCTCTGTCTTGTACCCCACGCTTCAAAAGTTCAGCTCATTTGAGTGCTTGCGGAGATTTTATTACCCCCAACTATACTCGGTATTAAAATTTCGAAAAAAAGGGTTGAACAGACGCTGCCGTTTAAGGGCGGACGCACAAAGCTGACCGTTCGCGGCTACTTGATTTCAGGATTAGTTCGCTAATTACTGTTATGAGACAGTTTCAGAACTCGTTACGAGAGCTCCCTTACAGCGGCGCTCGCAGCTCGAATATGAGGCTACTTAAAAAAATATAAAAACCTCGCAAGTCGTCTGATGGTTTTCGAATCTGTACGAGTAAATCCACGTGCGGGCGAAAAAAAAATAATCCTGCGCATTCACACAAGAAATCATTTCAGACGTAACATTTCGAGAGTGAAAATGGAAAAAAAATTATAAATGTATGGCATTTTTTGTGAAAAATACAGCTGATAATACGATTAAATTTGTGAGCTTATGTATGTGTTAGCAACGAACGAGTGTTCGGATGGCAATGTATGCGCCCGTTGACGTAAAACAAAAATTGTTAACTCATTTGGAGAGCTCCATCTGAAGTTGCGCTTTGATATCGCAAAACGGACTTTGCGTCAAAGTGGATCTTCAGTCCTTAAAATGTATTAAGCACTTGAGCTATTTAGAACACTGCTTACACCTAGATATATAAGAAACACGGGTAGTAACATCGTGAGCATAGAAACTATTTAAAGACCATTAAATACCAGAAAAATAGCAATAAATAATGTCGAATCACTCTCAATGATACTCAATATTCTGGACGTCAGTACATTCTAAGAAAGTTTTTAAACTAAGGAAGTCTTTGTTTTTACAACCGAGGTGCAGATGCGAATTTTTTTTTCACACAACTTAAAGTACATTAATAAGATTAATATAAAATTATGTCAAAATAACATCTTCAAACCGCTTTGAAATTTCCGTTGACATTATTGTACAACTGACGTACAGTCGCGCGCAAAACTTTCAAAAACGCAACAATATTTAGAGTACCTATCCCGCGTATTTCCTACGGTTTCCGGGATATTTTTTAACGCACAATGTTGCTCACGTGTCTAACGATAATTACTTGTGTTGGAGGCGTCATTACGTCAAACCGCCTGCTTGGCACCGCATTTTCAGTTTACTCAAGTTATTTCCCTGGGGCTTTTGTCATTGCTATTTAATACTAAGATTTCCGATGTAGCGTCATGTGTTCCCACTTGTGTTATCGTCTGTACCTGGTTATTTATAGATGCAGTCTCACGGAAACACTATCGCTCTAATTAATGAATCTTCCAGCTGATGTTATAATGTGAAGTTTGAAATCAAAAATATGTAGCCATATTAGACGAATCCCCAGGTATATCTTTGCTCCTATCTATGTATCTTCCGCTAGATGCTTTTCAGTGAGAATGCATGAAGTGTGGACTAGAACTTCTACTTCAACACTGAAGGTACATACATTCGTTCAAAGTACATTATCATTTGAAGTCAGTTACAGATGTCCTACCGCCCCTAAGATCACAATTCCAGTTCAAATAACACCCTTTCATTAATAACACCCGAATAGAACACATTGGAAGGAAAGCGTACCCTTTAAATAGAAAAATACCGGTGTTCCACAAACATAAAAAAACTTGACGACTAATAACGCCTTTACGAATCGATGGAATCATTTAATAGATATCCATACATATATGTACTGTACACATATTATATGTAATTAATTATGTCTTAGGGTGGGTCGGAGATTCGTATTTAGTAGCGCATTTGGATAATTTCCCTTGTGGGCCCCCCGAGCCGCGCCTTTTCACACCAGTCTGTTGCTCAGTATGATTTCTTACGACATACACGTCACCACACCCCAGACACTGCATAAGGCAGTCTAAAATGACGTAGCATCACGCCTATAACCCCCGAAGAGATAGGCAGAGGAGTGTAGTACACTGACACGTTTTACCAATTATATTTGCGCCCCAATGTGGAATGGGCCTATTGCGATACACAGGGCACAAATCCAGGCTCCGGGCCACTACTAGAAAATCTAAGATAGAGAAATTCAATAGTACCCGATCCGGGAATCGAATTCAGGACCCCTCGAACGGCAGTCGTGCTCGGAACCTTTCGACCAACTTCTTTAAATTCTAATTTTTAATTTTTTTTTTAGTTAACAGGTTCTCAGTTTAGTTAACAGGTATGTTTAAAAAAAATTATACTTTTTTGACTGGCCTATATGTTTCCATCGATTTCTAACAGCATACATATTAAATTTCATTAAAACCTCTAAGCCTACCTTTCGTGTTTAAAACATTGTTAAAAATAAGAAAACATGGAATCAGTCCTGATTAAGCAATTTAAAATGACTAATAGTTATTTTAAAACGAATAAAATGAAATGTTGAATTTCTATAATGGCACTTTCGTTGACAGCTTTCAAATGTTCGTTCACGTTTTTTAATATATGTATATTTACGGACAGTTATTGCTGGTAAAATCCTTTTAATTTATAAACACGTACAATAAAGATATAATAATGCAAGAAATATGCACAATTATTCTTGTTTACATACTGCATTTATTTATTGCAAGAAAATGTAATATCCTTTAAGTAAATTAACTGTTGCGGTGTAACCTCTAATTGGTTCCAAGACACGAACCGTTACAGTTATAATTAAATATACAGTACCTACAATGAAATGAATATAATGTTGCGTATAATTGCTCGTCTTACTTGACCGGCCAGCGTTAGTTGAGCTCTTGGACAAAACGAAGGAAATGTACAATGATGAATTGTTAGAGATCCAAGTGATTGGTCGGTTAAGGACTTCAGCGCGATAATGTTGTACGAGTATGGGCAACTTCCGTTTTAACACGATAGTGGTGACGGCAGCGAAGACTGGACGAGGATAAAACAAGGACAAAGCACTGGGAGAGATAACGATGTGGGGCAATAACAGTTTTTTATATTCTATACACCATGTGATATCAAGATCGTTCTAATGCGCATTATGTGTTCCATAAATCAATTTTGTTTTTTTTATCTACAATATTCTGTTTTGCCTATCTTTAAACGTTATTATAAATCAATCCATTTGTTAACAGTTTGTGCTTTAAAAATACTGATAATTAGTAAATGTTAATGATAAAATTAAGTTTCGGCGCGAAAATTTGAATTGGGAATTACGTTTGGAATTAACGTTCTTTTCATTTCCTAAAGTGCAAGATCGTCCATTCAAATTTGGAATATCAGTGATCTATTATTAAACATTCAACTTAAATGTATGTCGTTACAATATATTATATAAAATAATATGGCTAGAACCTTCCTTGCAAGTTCATTAGCTTTGTTTGTAAGGCAGTATCATTGGTATTCCCCTTGTCTATATGTTCTATCATTTATGTGTGCATAAGACATGATAATACTTGTAATAGTGGAAAATTAGATAGCCAAATTGACATTCATTATTGTTATTATTATAATTAGTATTATAACGTCACACCAGTTCCCTCATGTAGTAGGCAGAGAGCACCGCAGTTACTGCTAAAATCTGTAGCTTTACAGAGCTTCTACATTTATTACTCTCGGAGATTGTGTAATGTTTTATGTTTAAGAATACGTCATATTATAGTTGCTGGTGTAGAGAGAACCGTAGGAAAGCACAATATTTAAATACTCGTGTGCTTGTTAGAAGTACTCTTTCACGAGATATGAATGTTTTTCTGTTATATCAGAAGCTGGCGCCTATCGTGCAAAACACACGCGCTAGAAATAAACATGAAACATGAAAGATGATAACATTATTAATATATAAATACCTATTCTCCCGCCTTTGTTTGCAGTTCTCAAAACATATAGGTTCAATGGAACTTTATCTGCATATTAAGTTAACAAGAAATTGTAATGGTACTGTATTTACTCTTATTCAAATAAGTATTATTGAATTTGTTACGAAGAGTAATAACATAATTTAATTTCTCGAAAGAAGTTCACGTGGATTTGACTGTTTTTAAAACCAAACGACACATTAGTGCTAGAAGTACACGACGATATAAGCAACCCGATTAAACGAGCCAATTAAGAGAACAACACAGATGGAGAATAATTTTAGAGAATTTTCTCGTACATATAATTATATATCGGAGCCGATTTGACTTCATTTCCGATCTTGCATGTTAGTGGCAATATGAGCCACGCAAGGATAGATTTCAGATCTTGGATTTAATTTCGGATCTTGCATGTTCGTGGCACGCAAAATCGTAAAGTCGTTTCTCAGTGTGGTGTCTTTGACGGTTGCAATTCAGTGTACTGTGCGGAGTTTATGACGCGCTCACCCTGGCGATCAACTGGCACAGTATGATCCCGTAGGAGAAGATGTCGGACCGGTTGTCGTACCACCGGCCGCGGAGACACTCCGGCGACATCCACCACGGCGAGCCGACGCTCGGCAGCCGGTAGCCGTTCCTGGAACCGGACAAGAACACGCACATACACATATGTCATCACAATATGAAGTGAATATCATAGGAATACGTAACATCACGCATGTAATCCCCGAAGAGGTTCTAAACCTAGGATCTTTTGATCGGCAGTCGCGATTGTAAGCAACTCGACCAACGAGGCAGTTTTATATCATAGGAATATTTTGTTTATTAAGTAAATACAAATGACTGCTTCATTGGTTACGTTGGTTGCAAGCGCGACTGCCGATCGAGATGTCCTGTCCTGAGTTCAAATCCCGGGTCGGTTACTATTAGATTTTCTATCTTACATTTTCTAGTAGAAAATTCTAGTAATGGCTCAGAGACTGGAATTATGCCCGGTGTATGGAAATAGGCTCACCACTATTACTCCACTCCATAATGGGACGAAAACGTAACTGGAGAAACGTGGGAGTGTTCTACACTCCTCTGCCTATCTCTTCGGGGATTACAGGCGTGATGTAACGTTCTAGACATCTACATAGCCTAACAATCAAACATTTCCGACAACCTACTTCGTTATGCAAAGATTTTTAAAGAACAAATTCTAAAAAACGTAACTTCACGCCTGTAATCCCCGAAGAGGTAGGCAGAGGAATGCAGAACACTCC
>DVPF01000226.1:0-10579 GCA_018239045.1 Yanguna cosyra | reverse complement strand
TCCGGAAAACTAGATGAAATGACGATCTGCGATAGGATCTGCTGAATTTGGAAAGGCCTATGTGGCGTCGACAAGGGGAGACCTATGTCCAGCAGAGGAGTGAGACAAGCCGATGATGAACTCGACGCAAGTAATATGATGTATTCGAAATGAACGTGCGAGTCCATGAATATCTATTAGTGCTCGAAACTTTCGTATTTGCAACTGTATTACACAACCGCGTAATCACTTTCGTCGCTAAACAAATGCATGAACGGTATTTGTTGGAATGTAATTAAGAGGGCTCCAGGTGGAGTATGGTTATGTAATAATTGAATTATTAATCAACTAAATTTAACGTAAACTTGTATAGTTTGCGATCGAAATTTAACCCCGTTACGCTGCAAGGGCAGGTTGGAAGAGAAACCATGAGGTAATCAACGAAGAACACGTAGTAAATGTATGAAATTTCTTAAAAATGAATATTATGGGATAATATAAACAACAGGTTGAAAAAACGCTATGTTATTGTTAACATAACTTTTTGCTCTAATATTTTCCCGCACAGGGAAGTTAAAGGGATCTAAAGCCATGAAAGTGACTCGGATTCTTTCCTTTAATTGGATTAAAGCCTTTTGTAAGAGGAAATCACGTCTGTGTATTCACTTTGTTTTAGTTGCCTTAACATAAATATGATCTTATTCTATACATATGTATAATTATTGTATTGTAAATTATTTGTATGATAAGTTTCATTCAACTCCATTTATAATAAAACGTAACATAATGCCTGTAATCCCCGAAGAGGCAGGCAGAGGAGTGTAGAATTCTCCCACGTTTCACCAGTTACGTACGTTACGTCCTATTATGTAATAGCTGGTAATTATATTGGCATATATCAGGCACAAATCGAGACTACGAACCACGACCTACTGGAAATTACGAACTACTTAGAAAATCTAAAAAGTAAATCCAATAATACCCCATCCGGCATTTAAACCCACGACATCTCGATCGGCAGTCGCGTTTGCAACCAATATGAGTAACGAGGTCGATTGATAATGAAAACTAAAAATAAATCAAGACAGTTTTAGCGGGTCGCGTATCAACATATTATATTTATGTCTGACAATACAATAACTTTAAGTGATATCGATGCGCGGTCATATTTCGGATTCGTGTGTTACACGATTTTTTTTCACGTGTTATATAGTTATGCCACCAAAACATGAATGTGTGAAGGCCAAGTTCGTTACAAAAAGCTTGCAATTTAAGTGTTCTGATACCGCTTCATTTAGAAAGGAAGTGAGTTCTAACAGTATTAATCGGTTAAATCGAATCTACTTAAATCATTGCTCGTGATAACGTTAATAAATCATAAAGCGTTTTTTGGTTGAAGTGAAAATGTTTTATATTCTTTATTCGATATGCGACCATATTGCGAAAGTATGACAAGTATTGATACTCTAGTGGTTCAGATGTTAACCTCCTGTTTCTGGAGTATGGGGTTTAAATCTTGAGACGTACCTCAATATGTATAAAGATTGTGCGTTTTAGATTAAACATTCCATACTATAACGCTGAAAGAAAACAACGTGAAGAAAGCCACGTATGTTCTCTAATGTGTGTGAAGATTAGCACCACGCGCTTGGTCAACGTGGTACACAGTAACCTTGACCGTGTTAATTCTGAGAATAGACCCGTTTCCTACAGAGTAATGACGGAAAGTTACAATAGTTCCAAAATTAGTTTCAAAGCAAGCTAGTTAGTATAATTCCACTCTCATATCGTACATAAACATTGCCAGTGACGCAAACAAAATGCAGCGTGCATTGAACGCTCACCGAATATACATACTTATGTATCGCCCTCGACTGGTTATGATCATCTGTCGCATTCGTTTAGTAGCCGGTACGGTAGATAGAGCGCAAAAGTTCAACTGGAATGAATATACATTTATTATTATATATTCCGCTTTGTTATTGTTGCCAGTACTAAAACATGTATAGGTGGGTGAATGAGTTCAACGGTAACTTCACTCTGAGCTATAACACACGCAATGAATAAGGTTCGAGTTTATCCTAACAATTTATGGCGCCCCAGTGCTTTGTGTACTAGATGGGTGTGTGTATGAAGATGTTTTATGTGTAGTAACGGCGTTAAGGGTCTACCTACAGTGTGATCCAATCTCTATCCGTACTGTCGTTATGTTGATACGCTATGAATTTTCGAATACGTAACTCGCAATATGTGCTGCCGCACTGATTATTTCTGGACACAATTATTTTGGTCGCAACTTTTTTTTACGTTCGACTGCCGAGGTGTCTATGCTGTAACCGCGATGGGCCTGAAGGATACCGCATCAGGCTGTTCCAGTGTGAATTGGCAGAAATACGGATTAATAGCCACTACGACTGCTTTACATCTATTCTTAAAGAATCAATTGAGATAAATAGTAGTGACTCTTTATCAAGTATGAATTTTCCTTATGTATTTCTTTTCAGTATTCGTTAGGACTAATTGTGTTTCGTATATTGGTAAAATAGTGAGCGGGCCGAGGCTTAATGTGTCTTTAGATCGACCTTGACTGGGTACTGAGAAAGCTAAGCACCTTTTATTATAAAGTATTTTTCAAGCGCACACTCGTAGCGAATGGTTTTTTGTTATTTATATGTATTTTGGTTAGGTCGACGGCTTATTTCATATTTATACCTGTTTAATATAAAGTAGTTGGACGGCCGAGCTTCGCTCGGATTATGTTAATGTTAAATAGTTTACGTTTTCTAGCCATTTCGAAGTATAACCGTAGGTTAATAACACACATAAGTATTTCAAATTACAGATAGTGAAATCTTTAAGATAGCCAAACTTTTAGATACTCAAATTTGTACTAGGCTTCAGTTACTTAAATCTGTACTTTCTTTCCTTAACGGCCGCACTCAGAGACGTTTAATGAATACTTAACTTTTTCCTTAGTAGAGAAATCTCTAGAGAAATCTCTACTAAGGAAAAAGTTAAGTATTCATTAAACGTCTTTGAGTGCGGCCGTAAGTCGCTAAGCACCTAAGAGACAGAGTAGTTAACTGATTAAGTGACTAGCTGACAAAGTGGTTTGGTAACTAAATATCTACTGGAAAAGTCTCAGTAACACATGAACCAAGTAAGTATTTTATCATATCGCATAAGTAAAAAGCATTTTGTAAGTATATAGGTATATATTATGTAAGTCCATGTATGAAGAGGGTGATGAATATAGACGAAGCGCGAGAGGTCTGTAAGGATAGAGATATTTGGCACGCGGTGCTCTCTGCCTACTTCGTTAGGGACATGGCGTGAAGGTATATATGTACATTTATATACGTCTATATATTTTTTAGCTTATTTACGTCTATTTTTTTCGATTCGTACATGTTGGAATTGTTCAAGACAAGAGCGAATAGCCACTTTCCAGACAAGCGTGCGACATATTAAGCTACACTTCGCTAACTAACTGACGAGGTTTTAGGCAAACGCGAGCTTATATAAAAAAAACCTATAAATATATGCCCCTATGTGACCTTGAGTAACACCTTTATCATTATTAACCCCTCAAAAATTAATCATGTCGCCTCGCAACCCGTCAGATACATTGTTCACGCAATGGAAAATTACTTTCATACAACAAATTTATGTCACGTGATACGGTAGTGAAACCGCACGCAAATGATTCTACCGCATTATGTTTTTATGAGCGTGGAATTTTTTTTATTTTCTGTTTGATTGCGCTGTAATGCTACGTTTCATACATTTTAATTTTAATATCGGTGCTTATACAGACTGTGTCCGACCTGACCTCGCACACGCAAGGCCTTTACATATTGCAACTTGCACTGCAAGCGATTACTATTCATATCGCTTTAAAGATGGTATAAATGAGTTGGGTAACCATCGTAAGCTTTTAAAAGAAACTTATCAATTTAATTACAATATTTCATTATTATTGTATACTCACGTCAGCTACCTTACAGGGTAGGTAGAGAGCACGGAGTGCCAAATATTGTAATAATGAATAATTAAAATTAGGTCGATATTAACTGTGCTCTACTTTTTGCTGGATATTTAAGGGAAATGGATGTTAAAACGGTATTATTATATGCTCTACATCGAACACAGCTTTAAATGTAGGTTAAGATCTTGTCTATAATATATATAGGAGGTACATATCTGTAAACATGTATGAATAAAAAAGACGCGTGTTATTCCCAAGGATTGATCAGGATTCGACGGAGGCAACTACCTATTATTAATTTTGCCGCTAAAATATTTATATTTTCGACACTTAGTTTGAACAGTGTGACACTTATATACTTCAGCTTGAGGTTTGCAGGCAACAACTCTATGATTGATCTCTTACAGAACTCTCCTCTCGTATTGACATAATATAGCGATGTCAATGACCTTCAACGACTACTTGACATCAGTTGGAGTACATGTTTATTTTACCACTGACATCGTTTAAACATAGACAGTAAATGTAAATATCTTATTCAGATTTACAATTCAATTTGTGCACTGCTCTACATAGAGTTGTAAAGCAAATATACATAAAATATGTACATGTATTATTTAAGTAAAGACAGCAAGTCCTCTGCAGCAGATTGTGTGTTGCACAATTCTTAAGTAATTTTATTATTTTTATCCTTATCTCTGTTTATAACCTAGTTAACCTTTTGTAAGGGAACAGTTTGGGCACACGGTTTCATAATTTGTGTTTATTAATATGTATATTTTTCGCCTGCCTCGTTGATCGTGTTGGTTATAAGCGCTACTGCCGGTCGAGAGGTCCTGGGTTCAAATCCCGGGTCGGGTAATATTAGATTTTTCTAATAGTGATTTTTTAGTAGCAGATCTGAGTCTGGATTTGTGTCCGGTATATGACAACAGGCTCACCACCTGTTCCATAATGGGACATAAACGTAACTGGTGAACCGTAGGAGTGTACTACACTCCTCTGCCTACCTCTTCGGGGATTATAGGCGTTATGTTATGTATGATCCTCTTCATTCACGTCTGCCGTCTTTGGAAACTTGTAATTCCACCATCAGTCGATATATTTGGTCAAGATAGGTTAGTCTTGGCTCCCTAGGCATCTGAATCTATTAACATTCGCCTTGTATATCTGTTTTGTGATTCTTACGTTAATTAAGTTCGTTTTTATGTGTACTTACGTTTAAGTATATCGTATGTCAACACGACTAGGCACAAACAATTTTATGTGCGGTTGTTACTGTGAAATGTTCCTTATGCATTGAACTGTTCAAAATTAATTAAAACCCGATGTGATATTGAATATGTTACAGCAACTAATTGTAACCACCTATTCCATAGTGGGACCTAAACGTAACCGGTGAAATGTGGGAGTGTTCTGCATTCCTCTGCCTACCTCTTCGGGGATTACAGGCGTGAAGTTACGTAACTAATTGTAACAAAATCGAAACGCAATGCTTATAACCGCATTAGGGGTTCATGAAATATCCGCAGCAAGTTAATTTGCGCCATGATTCATTTAAATATTTGAAATAAATTAGTTACGATCCGTACTATGACTATATGACTAAGTAGTTTGTGGTCTTTGACGCTGTATTGTCTAATTTATTTTAGGGTAATTGACGCTATGTTAACCATGTTCTTTTAGATCTTTGTCGTTATTGATGATGAAATTCTCTGCAAAGTTTTAAATAGTTTAGCAAAATCATATTAAATAATAACGAAATTATTTTACATCTTTGACGTTTTAATTTAAGATACTTAACATTATCGAACATTGAGTAGTTCAATATCATTAATAGTTCCACTAAATCAAACTGAATTCCAATACATGGCTTTGTTTTGAAGTGTTTATGAGTTAGATCCATTTGAGCAATGTTCTCATGGACGACCACTAAAGTGGTGTTTGATCTCAAATAGATCTTCGGATCTATTTGAGATTGGATCCAGACAATGTCCTCTAGAGGTCATTGAACGTGCAGTTAAGCTTGACCTCACGTTTGCTACATCTATAACAATAAATTTGTAACTGAAGAAATATGTAGCTAATTAAATAGGCAGCAATATTTGTTTAGTAAGAAAATTTTTGCTCGTAGATTATTTAGACGTTGTTTTATTAATAGTATAAATATTGTTACAAATAGCTAGCCGAATGTTTTTTATAAAGTAATAACATCGCTTGTTAAAAATATAGTTCGATAGCTGTCTGGTAATACTGATTGCTGATCGAACTTTATTGTTTATTTGCTTTTTAACACAACCTATTTATACATCTATCAATGAATGTTACTAGCCCACTTTATCACGAACTAATTCTATTTCACTCATTTATACTTGCAGACTTAAAAGTTACATATTGTTATATCTCCTGTATAAGACAATATACGAGTCAAAACTATAGTAAAATAGTTATAGTAATACTTATAGTAAAATGAGTAGCTGTGAAAGTCCTAACAGCATTGAATGTCACTTGCTCAGTTTATCACGAACTAATTTTATTTCATTCATGTATAGTTGCAGATTTAATAGTTACAGTTTATTATATCTCCCCTATAAGACAATATACGTGTCAAATCTATAGTAAATTGGCTGTAGCTGTGAAAGTCTTTGTTTTATTAATCAAACGTACCAGGAAGCGAAATAGCGTCATGCCGAAATAACAAGACAAGGCAGCTCGAATGTTTGAATTTCGACATGGTTCCATTAACAGTGAGCGCAGTATGAAGCCGTCCTGTTTGTTCACACGATCAATTGTATTATGATATGGGAAGTGGCTTGTAGTTTCAGTTTAGTTTTATTAAATAAATCCTGGAATTTATTATTTGGATTTCTATGCTTTAACTTTTTCTATTTAGACCAGGGCTTTTCGCAAAGTCTTAGTGGCTCTATAGCAACCAATCACGGTCCCTAGGGGAATTCATACTGATTGGCAGCTAAATGTATTTGAGAACTCTAAGTAATCTAATGACCACTGACAAGTTTTGGTTACATGCAAACTTTGACATTATCAACCAGACTTCATGTATGAGGCCAGTTCTTAGAGCTACAAATTCTTTAGGTTTTTAAAGTAGGTTCAAAGCTTTTTTTAATCCACGTAATATCACGCCTGTGATCCTCCAAGAAGTAGACAGAGGAATTTCGCATACTCTCACGTGGCACCAGTCATGTTTACGTCCCACTATGGAATGCGAGGTGAATCCATTGCCATGCAAATCCTAACGTTGAATCTCTACTAAAAAATTTGAGTTAAAAAATTCAACAGTACCCGATTCGGGATTTCAACCCAGCACCTCTCGATTGGGCGTTACGCTTGCAACCACGCGACCTGCCAGTTTTTTATCAACGTAGTCTACAAGTACGTGACTGTGGGAGCGCGTGCCGTGTATAAGATATAAAAGGTTAGACAGAGTAACGTGGTTACGCACCATTAGTGGGGAATCCACAGTGTCACGCTGTCTCAATTCAGTACGCTATTAAAGGGGAAATTTCATTATAAGAATGGTTCTCGTGAATAAGCGATGAAAGTGTCGAGACATGCCTGAAACCAAACGGCATTCCCTGTTTAAGGATGCAAGCCATACACATCAATTGAGTCAAATTAAAGTCGTCTCCGAAACATCCCTTAATACACTTCTTATGCACGACGATTGGGTTTTTACTGAACGAGACCGATTACATGTTAATATTGTTATTTTTAATGTGGTTTTTATTTTGTAAATAGGAGAAATTACGAGGATGCAAGGTATCTTGATAACTCTCCAACTACAATTTGCCGTAACTATGCCATTGTCTAGTTTCTTGTATCCACTGCGGCCAAAGTCGTATATAATAGCCAAACTTACCCGTACTTTAACAACAAAATTATTATTCGTGAGAAAATCACCATCGGTCCGCGTTACCTGTCAAACTTTCCAGCTTTCCGCTTCTATGAACTTCAGATAAATCCTTAACCAACTATTTCAGACTATACAATATAGCATGTAGTATGTAGATACACATTGAGATACGATAGCATTGTGTTTTTTCAGTTTCAGAAATTATAAAAACACCTTATAACTCGCCTGTAATCCCTGCAGAGGTGGGCAGAGGAGTATACAACACTCCTACTGTATTTACAAAAATGTAATATTTCCTATACTATTACTATTATAGCATAACGCCCAGTTCCGTACAGGATGGGCAAGGAGCACGGAATACCAAATTTCTATAATTTTGCAAATCTGACGTGATTCTTCTACATTCATAGCTGTCTTCGTACAGGAACGTTTGTTTCGGAGAATAAGTCTTAATATACTTAATTTATTTTTATTACGTTGGTATACTAAAGGACTGCCTCGTTGGTCGTGTTGGTTGCAAGCGCGACTGCGGTTCTGGGTTCAAATCCCAGTCGGGTACTATTGGAACTTTATAACTTAGATTTTCTAGTAGTGGCTCGGGACCTGGATTTGTGCTCGGTGTATTGCAATAAACTCACCATCTATTCCACAATAAGATTTAAACGTAACTGTTGAAACGTGGAAGTGTACTACACTCCTCTGCCTACCTCTTCGAGGATTGAAGCCGTGATGTTACGTTATATAAAAGGACTAGTCTCGTAAAATGTCGAGAGCCTTTGGGACAAGTGGCTGGTTGGGCTACTATTTATATTAAATATATAGTTAGGTACATTGTTCGTTTTCACGTGTAAGCAAACATTCGTGATTCCGAGTATTTGATATTTATTTTCCACATATTACATACGTAACTAAACGAGTTTCACGTTTGACCTCAACAACCCCTATTTAATTTGTCGTGTTTACACGTCCGAGTACACTTCGTTCGAGAACTCGATACACGCAGTACTTTCGTCCAGCCTATACAAACATTTGCACAATAAAATAATAGAGAAACTGAAACCACAAAAAAATCCGGAACGCACGCCGTATTTACACACCGAAATTCCCATGCGAATTACGTCACCTTGAAAACCAAGTTAAATGAATAATTGTCAATTATATAATCATCTTATTGCATTATAACAAGGCATACAATTGAATGATAACATGTACAAGCAACGCACGTCAATATTGGTTCTATATGTGTTATTGTAACTTCGTCTTTATTAAGTATTCACCTACGGCTCAAAACAGATTGAGAAGTTATGCAACAACTGGAGATTTGTTTTCTCTTCAACATCGGGCTGAACGCTGCCGGCCAATTAGATGTGACCTTTAAGGCGCACCTGTTTTCAGTAAATTTGATGGGCGCGAAGGCTCATCACGCAATGGCTCACTGTGACCATATGAGGCAATTGTCACTTTGTTTCATAAGGGTCTTTGTGCGTGCCAAATATGGGAAATAAAAATGGTGAAGTAACAATAAGACTTTATTTCCTTTTTTTTACTGGGTGTATATTATTATATATTATAGCCTTATTATACTGGCCCGTTGATATAGTGGTTAGTGAACCTGACTGTTACGGGGGGTTCGATTTCCAGCGCGAATAAATATTAGTGTGATGAGTACAAGTATTTATGTTGTGTCTGAGTGTTAAAAAAATCTATATAAGTATATATTTACATGTATACGTGTAGTTTATCAGCCGCCTGGTTACCATAATACCAGCTCTCTTGATGCTTACTTTAGGATCAGGTGGCCGTGTGTGGAGATGTCCCAAGATAATATGATGATTATTATTATTATATCATATGATGCATGTGTATGGGATATATAATGCATATGTTATATATTACATAATAGCATGTTGATGCTAAGTTCACATATGAAGTGGGTGTGAAGGGATGTGTGTGGGAAGTGGATTTTCATATGTTTGAATAGTGTTGAACGAGTAGCATAAGCAATCCCCCCACAGCAGGAATAACTTAATTTACCAATAATAGTATTAGTTGGATGATATATTTTAGAATAGCAGACAAGTAACCCAGCTGCAAAATTTCAGACAGGCGTCAATCAACATTTTAGTTTTAACCGATAAAATTCAGAGAACATGTTGAAACTTAACAATAATTTAATGTTGCCAGTTGCAATGTTAAATGAAATAAAATGATCAAGATAAATGATTATAGATTTTATTTTGGAGGTGTCATTACTGTACAAAAGTTATTGCTACTACAACTGCAACTATGCTATTTCGGGAACTGGACACATAAAAAATATATTCGCATCTAATCACATCTAATTTTACAGCCACACAACGGAAATTTGTTATAGGTGGGAATAGAACCCCCGACCTGAGGCCTATCAGACTACCAGGTCACCCGAACAATAGACTATAGGCAGGTTTCGGTGGCTTGAAAGACAAACTTGAATACTTTTTTACTTCATATCCAACACACGTGACGTACAGGTCAAGGTCAAAGCGTAAATCTCATGGAGTGTTCCTACCGTTACTCATTATACGCTAGAGTTGTGATTTTGTTTAACTGAACGTAAAAAAAAAGTAATTTCACGCCTGTAATCCCCGAAGAGGTAGACAGAGGAATGCAGAACACTTACGTTTATATATTTGCAAGGTTTATATATTCGGTTGCAAGCGCGACTATCAATCGAGAGATCCTGGGTTTAAATCCCGGGT
>DVPF01000225.1:0-10580 GCA_018239045.1 Yanguna cosyra | reverse complement strand
GTTAATGTTAAAAAGCTAAAACCATAACTATCTGATTTTATTCAGAGACTGGAAACTTAGTTCTAGATACGTATGTATGGAAGAGCAGATTCCTCTAATATAGGCAGGTAAACTTAAATGAACGTTCTGGCCGCTAACTAAATTTCTAGATAAATAATAATAATTATTATTTCACGCATAAATTTTTTATAAAATATATGCTTTAAAAATCACAATCAAATTACTTAATCTAAATTAAGTATTCAATTGATATGTACGTTTTTTTCACTTACATTATAAAAATGCCCCTGTAACTAATTACATTCGTTGTAAAACCAATATATTAGTCTTTTTCAATTTCAGTGACCCATTATAAAAATGCCCCTGTAACTAATTACATTCGTTGTAAAACCAATATATTAGTCTTTTTCAATTTCAGTAACCGGTGAAATGTGGGAGCGTTCTGCATTCCTCTGCCTACCTCTTCGGGGATTACAGGCGTGAAGTTAGTTTTTTTTTTTCAATTTCTGAATGGACGTTCTCAACAAATACAATCTAACACCAACTCTTTTTAAAGGAATGAGAATATATTCGAGAGAATGAGATTATGTAGCAAGGCGAAATTAGAATAATGTAAAAATGACACTTCTGCTGGCTCAAGTAAAGCCCATGGACTGTGTCACGTTTCTAAGATAATGACGTCACGCACCGAACGCGACTAGGGGCACGCTTTCAACTGAAACACACTTACATTTACATGTGTGTGATGTATACGTGAGTACATTTGCACATGTGTGGAACTTTATATAAGAGAAACGTGCCCTATTACAGTTGGTCAACTACGCGTTTGCCGTAAGCGTCCCGCAAACATTGCGGATTCAAACTGGAATACAAGAGAACGTTAATTAAAACGATGACTGCTATAAATCGTAGTTCAACAGTAGACTAAAACAACGACGTTATGTTGCAAACTGTAGTGTGCACATGTGTGTCAAACTCCAAAACTATAGTGTGTAGTGTACACATGGAGAACTGTGGTAAGTAGGCCATCAGCATCACCATTCTCATTCAGGGGAACACGAATTGAAGGTATAGAACAACAAACAAAACAAAGACGACGAGAAACAAAAATACAGTACATCATGTGTGCGGCCATCCTAATCGGACGCAATCAACTGATCGAGCGATTAGTCGGACGATAGCTCACTTCTCTTTATGCTGTGAATGCACGTACACAAAGGGTTACTATGACAGTAAAGGATATAATTGCATCTGTTGCCTCTTAATTTACCAAAAACGAATGTCCATACTCTATTCTTTCACTCGGCTCGAGCCGGCTTTCTTAAAATATTAAATATAGATATACGCGTATCATACATGCGTAAAAATATTTATATCACTATAGGATGTGTGTTTAGTTTTAAAGAAATATTTTATCATACCATCAATATAGTAGAAAGGAAAACAATTAAATTACTGTGATAGTCGAAGTGCGAAATACGGTTACTTCGGCGGTTACCGAAATGGTACACATCTGTACGTGTAGCAAGAGGGAGAATTGATAGCATTGATGAACGTCGTTCAATAGGTGTGTAGATAGACGTAATCGTATTTAGCACAATGTTGCTCAATGTATGTACAGACATTAGTGTATCACTATGTGTCGTGTTTCACTGTCAACGTAAACGAACAAGATAAACTAATATAAACTGACAGGCGTTGATTATCATGCATATCTTTATCTATTGTAATCGGAGTAACAGGATACAGGTACAGAGTCGGGATACAGGGTGTTGTAAAAGGCGACTGAACCCGACGCTGGGATACCGCGGTATGGCGCGGTCTACTTATGCCCAGCTAAATGGCCGCCTATGGGCAACAGCGTAGACGAGAAGCTATGCTCTACGATCCCCAAACCGCATGCCCAGCGTGGAAATTAAGGGCATGACCCCTTATGGGAGGCCTATGTCTAGCAGTGGGCTGCAATACGCGGGTACGGATGATGAATCTGAAGATGATGTAGGAAAAAGGTACATCTCTTTATCTTATTATTATTTCCATCATTATTATATAGTCACGTCAGCTCCGCTACGGGGTAGACAGGAATCAGCAAGGGCCAATCATTTTTTTCTTACAGACCTGACGTGCCTATTCTTTCATTACTCACTTCATATGGGTACGGAGTCTTTTGACTTTCCCACCAACAAGAATCTTACCATTTTGGTCAAGATATATACTTTCTTCCTATTACTCTCTCTCCTTCTCTCCTAAGCTTGCTACTAAAAATGTAAACTTGAATAGCAATAGTAAAAAGTTAAACTGTTTGTAAAAAGGCGTATTCGTACGCCGTTGCTTTCGAAGCGGTATCCAGACGGCGTATCGTTTCATACGCTGACTGACACTGCCGACGCAGTGTACGGTATATGAATAAAGTTTTGATGGTCTAAGTACCACAGTGCAGTAATAACGGGGACGTAACCTTTATGCGTTATTTCATTATACTTTTGATTGTTTTCCTAAATTAGTAAGTAATATATAATTGATGCTTTTTAATAAGTGAATAGTGACTGTCTCGTTGGTCGTGTAGGTTTCAAGCGCGGCTGCCGTCCTAGTTTCAAATCCCGTGTCGGTACGTGTCGGGTTTTTCTAACTTAGATTTTTTAGTAGAAATTTTTAGTAGTGGCTCGGAATCTGGATTCGTGTCCAGTTTAATAAGTGATAAGTGATTTTTGACTAATAATGCTTTAATAAGATAAAAAAACCAATTAAATGTATGATAGTACAACTGAAAACTCACTTGAAAACGTATAAGGCTAGTACTTCAAATTTAAAACGTAATATCTCGCATAGGTAGTTCCACATCATGAAATTTTGTTGTGGCTATTATCAAATACGTTTGATAAATAAGCATGTTTAACACGAACTGATGTTTTCATATAAATATCGTCCGCAAGCGATGTTCAATATAACCCCTTTCATTCTCGGAAGCAAAGTGATTAGTGAACCTGATAAATGATCGGCTAACTGGTTTACCCACAGTCTAGTTATAACAAGGCATTATGACTTTTATCGCATTTTAGATATGAATATGGTCAGTGAATTTTATCTGTAAGTAAACTTTGTTAAGTATCGTTCAATGATGTAATTTGAGTACGTTTTAACAGAAACGGACAAACATTAATGCAATGTGATGGTTTAAAATAAGTGTGAATTCGGTGTCCGTGTGTGAAGAGAGTGTTGAATTTAGAAGAAGTACGTAAGTCTGCGGGATAAGTTTTGACACTCGGTGTTCTCTTCGTATCCTGTAAGGGACCTGGCGTGAAGTTATAATAGAAATAATGTTATAAAAGTTACAATTTCATCATCGCTTGTCAGCCAGTATCAGGAACATTCACACTACACATACATGTTAATGTGCAATTAAGTGACAATACACATACAAGTTAATGTGAAATTAACTGACAATACACTTACAAGTTAATATGTAATTAAATGACAAAATCGTATTGCATTAACAGAACAGTTGGTATGCTGTTAACAACTGTAACAAAATGTTTATTACCACAAGCGTGCCTCGCAAACGTGTGTCCGCAAAGTCAACAGATCGCTATAATTGAATCGACATAGCTGACGATGAGTTGAACACACCTGGTTAGGTGCCACGTGGCGGGCGCGCGGCAGAGATAAAAGACAGTCCGTCTCTCTCGTTCTAATGGATCTGAATTGGCACGGCGAGGGGCAGCTAACGTGTGCTCGTTGTAAAAGTACATGCTACAACGGCTACTTTGTTTCACGATATATTGGTTAAATACATTTCACTTTCAGCGCTGCGGGCGCTTGATAACGAAATCAATGGAGTGGCTCACGGCGTTAGGAACCCCTTATTCAAGGTAAAAATATGAGTAAATAATATATAAAGCTGTATTTTTTGCACACTCGTGAACAGCAGGTTTGGAACAAGTCACAAGCTCTAAAGCGGTGTTCTCCAACCTTTTTTAAGCCATGTCCCACCGTAGTCTTTCTAAAATTCTTATGCCCCCTATGTAACATACATAAATTTAAATATTAAATTCCAAATGTTCACTTAAGAAGCTTAAATGATAGGATTTAGGAATTAGGAAAAATACTACGAAATTGATAACGAACCGCAGTAAATAAATTTCCAAGCCATATAACAAAAAATTAAAGTTATACCTGATAATTATTTAAGAATATGTTTTTTTCGTTAAATGTGGCACCGAAATTTAGCATTGAATTTAAATAGCCCGGAGCGAAAGCATTAAACTCGTGTCGAGTCCATTTTCGAATTGACCCCCCTAACAATCAAATTGTCCCCGTTTGGGGCGTGGGCCCGACGTTGGGAAACACGGCTTTAGCGGATCGCCCTCTATAGACGATTTTAAAGTCTTCGGACCATTTAAAATACTTGTAAACTAATATAGGCCTCGTTGGGCGAGAAGTTGCGAGTGCGACTACCGATCCAGAGGTCTTGGATTCAAAACCCGAGTCGGATACTATTGGATTTTTCTAGCCAGAATTTCTATTTAAAATTTCAAGTAATGGTTCGGAGTTTGGATTTGTGCCCGGTGTATGGTAATAGCTTAACTATCTATTCCATAATGGGACGGAAATGTAACTGGTGAAATGTGGCTGTGTACAGCACTTCTCTACTTCGGGGATTACATATCAATACATATGTAGATATGGAGATAAAATCCTCTGTTTACTGTACGCTTGAAGAAATAGCACTTTTGCTCATGTCCCTGCCGCGAAACAGCAATTTATAATGTTCTTCAGTTCTTGAGTTCTAATTCAAAAAAAATTAGGGAAATAAGCATTCAAGCTAAAAGTTATAATACATAATTTGATCTATATAACTTTTGTATATATCCAGCAATCTGTACAACTTTATATAATAATATAATCCTATTCATTACATTACACTTCATTACATATTTATTGCATATTACGATACAATACAATATACATACATAATTGCACATAGTAATATCAAGGATAAATTAAAAAGACAGGGAAAACTCTTAGAGTAACTTGTAAAATGTTATGGCAATAGGCTCACTCCCTACGCCATTGTGGGACATAATCGTAACTGTGAAACCTGGGAGTGCTCTACACTCCTCTGCCTACCCCTTCGGAAACAACAGACGTGATGTTTCGTTTCTTTTTACGCGTGAGAGGCGGCTCTGTCGTTTAAGTAACGATTTATTACAGATAACATACATTCATAGAAGATCAACATTTCAAGTAGGAAAAGTCACTATAATCAGATGTATATACCCGAAGCAGTTATTTAATTATTACTTTTTCAATATTGAGGTAGAATCTGCCAAGCCTCAACGGCAAATAAACTCGAAAAATCGTTCAATTAGCAAAAAAAAGTTGTAACCATTCTTCAAAGCCAGACAAACTTCGGAACTTTCACAAACGGTAGGTACAATAGTTTTTTTTTATTAAAAGACTAGCGAAGAGCGACCTAATTTATAAGTGACTACCAAACATTTTGAGACTAACACTGTTTTGTTAACGATGTTAATTAAAATCTACTACAAGTTGTGCTCTAATAATGTTAATTAATAGCGAACGCACACTTTCGACATCACAATAAATAACATTTCTCGACTAATAGAGTGTGTATTTTGTACACGAGAAAAAGGTTATATTTATACGAGTAATTATGACAAAGTTGATGAATCGTTCATATCTAATCTTAAATAGTTTAATTGAATTGGGCTATAGATTATTGCCGTGAACTAAATTGAGATGTCCCGTGAGTTAGTGTATCAGATTAACACCTTTCCAATACAATTCAGCTACAGTGTCATAGCCGAAGTAGTACTTGGTTAATCAAATTGTCACTTCTTATATTTAAAAATGAATACTAACTTGTCAGTTCTTACACATTTCAAACTGAAGTAAGTCTTCTTTAGTAAATTGTTATGATTGCAGTTTGCTAAATAAATTCCCAAAACTAATTTAAGACAGGTAACATAATTGGTAACTTCTATACGTTTGTTGCTGTGTTCTTTTCAGTCATGGCGAACTACCTCACATGGGGAAAAGAAGTTCAGACCTCTTCACTCAGGTAATTTCAGGGGATCAACTGCCTGCATATCACCTCGCCTTAGACGATATTGATGTTTATGATCGTCGACCTTTACTTAGTCTCAGTCCTCTGGATGGTCGGAGATGGTAACTCCTATCACGTTCCAAATATCTATAGACGACGGTAGCCACTTACCGTCAGGTGGGCCTCCTGTTTGACATGCCGTTTAATATGTAAGAAAATTTATATATTTTGCGCCAGCTGTAGACTATTATATTCCTAAGACTATTATCTTCTTTACAACTTCCTGTAAAATATATGTAAATATACATCGTTCTAAAAAACAATTTGAGTTTTTTTTAATTTATTTTGATTTAAGACTCCCTTCGCGCTGGTTGTTACTTCAACCTTATAATTAACATTTAACGATTTCTCGTTGTGGAGGTCTTCCACTTTTAGAGATACAGGATATAGCTACAACTATGTTTCAACAATGTTTTGATTAAAGTTTCTTAACTATTCCATTTTGTCCATAAATAATTATCCCGCTTTCACAATGCCTTATACATTTATGCAGCAGTTTTATTCATTTTTAACTATAATGTGAAATTTATAACCTTCTTTTTATACCGTTTAAAAAGCAATGCTTTTGACGTAATTATGCATGACGTTATTATTAATCTTGACTTACAGAATAATGACAACATAAATGGACTATTTTGTTATATAGAAAAGGTAATATATAAAATTAGAAATTACAAAATTTACCGAGCTTTTAGGGATATGTATTTAGATATACCTACAACTTTATTGATTTCTGTTAATGCTATTCAAATTGCACTCATTTTTGTTTTGCTAATGCCATTTGTTGATATTGTGAGTTTATCTAAATTCATTAATGATTTCACTGATAGTGTTAAAAATAGTCCTTTGATTACACTATTGCTAATGTCATACGGAGTTATAGTAGTTTGTTACGGAATATTGAGTCCCACGTGGATATTGACGAAATTTAAATATTCAAAACATGGAAGAGAAAATGAAATGCCTGAAGACATTTTAAGAAGAATAGTTGCGTGCACTAACGCTTCCCGGAACTATATACTTGGAGCGTTTTCGTTATTTTTTCTGTTGGTCATTGTAAGACTGTTTGATTATGTACATTTTTCAGCTAAACTTCACGAATTTTCAAAGTTAATGGCCAACTATGATTTAGTGGATATTGCGCTGATTAATGAGCAAGAATTTAACTGTGACAGTACACAATTTTTTGACGAAACTATTGAAGAAGAAGGCGAAACCGTACCGTGGCCCGTTCCCACAGATTTAGATAAATCAGAACGTGATCATATAAGAACATTTTTTAAAAATACTCCTAAAAAGCTGTCCGTTTTAGCTGATAAAGCTAAAAAACTTAATGAAACACATGAAAATATTTTGATGAATAATTCTACAATACCTCAAATAAATATTTTGTCAGAAACACCTAATAATGAACGTAATGGAATGAAAGGTATAAAACAAAATAGTGACACGGAACTCATTTTTGAAATTGAACCCAATGACACTGAAGACGAAGAAAGCGATAACCAACAAAATACCAAAGATCGCTCAGAAGACAACAAAAGCAATGTTAAAAAGAAACCTTAAAAGACAGTTCAAACATGTTTAATATTTTTCGCGCGTTAATTGAAATATTTATATTTGCAGAAATAGTCATAACAATGGCGTTATTAAAACCTTTCCGACAGCCATACCTCATAAGGGACTGCTGGTGCAAGATCCAAAAAAATCCATATTACTCATCAAACATTCTGGTTGTGTTGATCTGTGGCTTAGTCATCAATACAATGCTTGAAATTGGGTTGGAGAAGTACTACTACAGGGAACTCATAGACAAAGTAAACGATTCTTACTTAAAACGGGAATTTTTCATCAGCGAAATGGCAATTTCTTACATTTGTTTTTTCACTGCTTTCTTCCTTCTCCTATTGATTCAAAGAATAATTAATTTTCTTGTCACTGTAGCACGTTTATTAGACTTTGAACTCATGTGTCGTCATGCAATTTTGAATAAAGAAGCGGGTAAACAAGTATCAAATACCACGTTAGTAACTGAATTTTTTCAAGACTATTACGGAAAAAAAATTAAAAATCCAGGAAAAAATTTGTAGTATCAATACATTCATATTTGGTTTTGTTTTTGTTGAAAATAAAATGTTTTTTTAAAACATATCTTACTTTTCTGAGTAGTTTTAGTTAATACTGCTGACATAGTATAACAATTGAGTGCTGGACACAATTTCAGTCCAAAATTACAAAGAACTAGACCATCTAGTGGCGTCAATATTCGTCAACTTCGATAGACAAAAGATTAATAACTACATTTTTCGAAGTAACCTAAAACAATAACCTAGTTTGCATGGAAACCTTAGCAATTATAACCAAAACTTAGCAATTGTAACATCATGCCTGTAATCCCCGAAGAGGCAAAAGAATGTAATACACTCCCGCATTTCACCAGTAACGTTTACGATCCATTATGGAATAGATGGTGAGTCTATTGACATACACCGGGCGCAAGTTTAGACTTCGGTTCAGTACTAGAACTTCTAGCCAGAAAAATTTTATAGTACCCGACACGGGATTTGAACCTTAATTATAACGACGAATTATAACATACTTTTATTATTAAAAGACCGTTCAACATTTGTAGCTACATTTCGTTTTATAGAAATGTATCAAAAACAATTACCTATGTCTTGACCTAATAAGATAACGGGTCACCTAATTAGGTCAAAATATTGCCAGTTTATAATTTGATAAGAACGATCGTGATCGTGCGCAGAATTGATAAAGTGTTGACTTGAGTCCGTAATAACAAATGGATAAGGCAATCTACCTTCCGTATAGTTCATTTATTTGTTTTGTATGTGGGAAACTACATACGAGTATATTAGTATTAATATACACATAATGTGTTATTAAAATGAATAAATGAAAAATTTAATTTTTCTCGATTATTTCTCAGTTTCAAAATAACTTTAAATTTGTACATCATTTTATATTTTAAATTGTAATGAAATCAAATGTAATTCATAGATAACAAATTATTCATAAAATACGTAAAATGTCTACAACAGTACAATTCAATGCATAAAGAAGGCAAATTCGCACCTTGAATTAACAAAACAAATTTGATGTTTCATTGGCAGTTATCAATACGCAGCGTTGAATTCAGCGGCACAAAAGAAGGAAATACTCATTTTTACATAACGAACACTGTCTCTGTCTTGTCACGAATTGTCATTTGATTGACGTTCAACAGAAATGTAGAATCGAGTGATTTACGCTTTAAATATTCAAAGCCGTACAAAATGCCTTAATGGGAGAGTTGTGTCTGATATACCGACCCCAATACACGCAGGAAAATGGATACCAGTTGTATAGTCTTAGGGTGTCTGTTGTTGATACAAATGGTCATAATTCTCGTCATGCTCAATCCAATTTACGATGTCCGTAACATCACTAAGCAGTTCAATCGCGCAGTTACACGATACAGAGCTTACTACTTCATTGCAATCATCATATACTTTGGATCAATCATGTATCTCGGTATGTACCTCCCGTTACAGAACATACATCAACTGTTATATACTAAAAAACTTAACGAATATGATAAATTAGTGCTAATAAGTAAAGTAGAAAAGAATTACATCATAGCTGGGTTTTCTTTATTCTTACTCGTTGTTCTATATGGTGTCCGAGCATTGGTTTCCTATGCTTCAAGTTTATTAGAAGTAGCTACAAGAGAATCGCTAGATTTAAAAACCCCGTCAAGAATCAGAAAGAAAGGATTATTTCTACCAGAAAATATATTACCCAACTTATTGCGCGTGAAAAGGTCAGTTTCATATGAGACTATACTCTTCGCAAACGATATCCGTGAACAATTGAAAGCAATTTTGAAGAACGCGGAGTTCCCGCATAATAGCTGTGCTATCGCCAGCATCTTGCACACGAGCAATATAAACAATTTGTGCTGCAACTGAAGACGAAGAACTCCTTGAAACAAACTTATTACCATCTTTTCCTGTTTCGTTTCACTGTTCCATATCCTGTTGTGAAACCATCGGACTATCGTCTCGCACGTAAAAATACTGCCAAGTATTCGAGAATTATTTGGAATTACAACGGAGAACGACAACTGGAAATATTCGAAAAGACAAGGCCATAAAAATAAAATGCCGCTACATAGGGGAGAGGAAACTGTCAAATCGGAATGTGTGGAGTGCGAGAGAAAGGAAAACCTAGTTACATAAGGGTATTTACCCCGAGAACGTGCATACGAATAAATTGTGAGTGACAGAGCATACCAACTAAGTAGGTAGCTACCAACTAGTCTTACGTTTGATTTATTCGGATATGACTCATAAATGATAAATTACTGTTCTGTAAAATACTTATATTAGTTATTATTATATTAATAATAAATAAAACGGTTTTCAATATTAATATGTTTTTTGCTATTTCAACG
>DVPF01000224.1:0-10581 GCA_018239045.1 Yanguna cosyra | reverse complement strand
CCGGTGAAATGTGGGAGTGTTCTACATTCTTCTGCCTACCTCTTCGGGGATTACAGGCGTGAAGTTACGTTTTTTAAGTTTTTTAATCTGTGTCCGTTTGTCTATTTTTTTTGTTTAGACCAATGTAGAAAACGGCTGAACCGAGTTTGATGCGACATTGGTAGGAAAGTGGACTTTTGGAAGTCTTATTAAGGTGGAAATCGATGAGATATTATTATTTAATAAAATTAGTCACATTAGTAACATTATTTTATTGCGTTTAACAGTCTTAAAAGCAATAAAAACCTAGGGTAATAGTTTATCTACAATATATCGTACTTTAACACCGTTAAACGTAACTGGTGAAACGTGGGGGTGCACTACACTCCTCTGTCTACCTCTTCGGGGATTATTCGCGTGATACTACGGTTTTTGTTATTTTTAAGCGTAGTCACTGCTTAATTAACGGTTGTAAATATATAAGCACAAATGTTGCAACCAGATAAAACGACAACAAAATATAAGTAGTTTTTCTAATTGTTAAATATTGAGCAAGTGTATGTAATAAAGCTGAATATATCAATAAATTGATAAAGTCCTCGCAAATAATTGACTGTACTTGAAATTTCAATGTATGATGTCGCTGCTTCCTTTTAGCGTAAAAGTCTTGGAGACATTGAAAAAACGCGGTCGCCTATAGATTTAGTAGTCGCATAATCAGCAATTCATAAACCAATGGACATTTCGGCCCGGGGCACTCCGATACTCTCCAGGCCTAACAAAAAATAAGTCGTGGGACAACATCTAAAAGTGGCTTGCATATTAAACTTGTTCTTTACGAGCTGCCATTTTTTAAATATGCAAAGAGGGTGTAAGGTTGTAATGTCCTCGCACACCTTCTTGCGTGGTCGCATCGCGTGTGCAGGCGCCCTTACGTCCCCCACAACGAATGTGACTTATTTTTGCAATGACGTCTCATCAATTTTTAGGTTTCAATTATATTAAAGTTAATATAAACCTTGGTATATTCAGACTCGATTAATTTAGAAATCGAATGTAACGTAACATCGCGCCTATAATCCCCGAAGAGGTAAAAAGAAGAGTGTAGTACACTCCCACGTTTCACCACGATTCAGCACACATTATCGTTAAATATGTGCTGCAATAAGAAATTCCATAATGATAAAAATGTAATAACAAACAAATGTGTTAATTTATTTGGCCATCAAAATTAATAACACGTATGAAGAGAGTGGAACAAATACGCCGGGTCTAAAAAGATAGAGCTATTTGTTACTCAACGCTCTCTGCCTACCCCGTAAGAAACCTGACGTTATGATAAATAAAGATCAAATTTGTTTATATTTCAAATAAAACGATATCCATTAGCAGTAGACTCTTTGTTCTATTCGACGTATAACATAACTGGTGAAAAATGAGTACCCACTACACTCCTTTGGCAACCCCTGCGGGGATATACAGGCGTGATGCTATGTTGTATAAAACAACATTAAAAAAAAAAAACGTAACTTCACGCCTGTAATCGCCGAAGAGGTAGGCAGAGGAATGTAGAACACTCCCACATTTCACCGGTTAATTACAACATTAAATGACACTTCATATTTACTTTAAAGACAAAACATGTTGATCGACGGTACACTGTTAGTATCAATGTAAAAGCTACTCAGATGATGTAGTGATTTAAATAAGCGCGATGTTTTGTTCACAGCTACAAACAGCGAGCTGTTTCATATTACAATGTGCGCAGTGACACAATAACAACGTTTAATCAGATGATCTTTCTGCTTATCGACAAAAGAATAGCGTAAAAACCGGTGCCGCCGTACCGCAGTACACGGGGCCGTTCGTTAGCCTGAATTTCGTTGAACGGGAATCGAACCCGCGGCCGTTGTCGTGGCTTGTCGGCTGACAACGATCTCGCTCCCATTGTGCGCTTTGGCCCTACTTGATAACATTTAGCTCGCTTCAAGCGGGAATTTAATGGAACCATATTGGCCAAATTTATTAATCTCCGCTCTAGGCAGCATACATTACAATCAAGTTATACACTTCTGTATGAATTAGTTTTGTCATTTAAATACCTACATGCTAACTGATATATGTAGGAAATACATATTAAAATACGATGCATTGTGTGGGTGATATTGTTATAAAATAAAATAATTTAGTAATGAAAGTAAATGATATAAGTGAATATGTTTAAAGATTATAAGTGAATATGTTTAAGGAAGTAAAGGGTAGACTAAGATATGAATATCAATGCACGCATACACACACATGCACGCACTCACGCACACACTCACAAAAATATTTCTCTATAACTAATAAAATTGCCAATCACATTATCTCAAATACATTCAAATAGGTGTATTTAAAAGTGTAGTTTCGAATAATTACAGTATTTTAGCTAAACAAATAACTGTGGTATGAGCGGCGTCTGTTGCGTAGCTAATAATAACCGGACGGTGCAGTGCGTAATAAACGGTCGCGCTCGAACAAAGCCTCGCAATCGGCAGGAATGAGTAATTACCTCAAATCTAGTTAGTGTCTCACTCAACACATAAATCAGCTATGTCACAATAAAGCAATGTTCACTCGTTAACCGATTGCCTGATATCTATACAACATTCCTCCGATATATTCGATATATACGTTGTCAAATCAATGTCTTCATTACAATTTTACCTATGTCCGATATTTAGTTAGTTATTTATTTTGTTTTATTTAAAATGTAAATCAACAATGTCACAATAAAGCAATGTTCATTCGTAAATCGATTGCATGATATCTATACAACATTCCTCCGATATATTATTCGATATACTTATACGTTGTTAAATGAACCTTTTCGTTACGCTTTTACTTATTTCCGATGTTTAGTTAGTGTCTTATTTAAAATGTAAATCAACAATGTCACAATAAAGCAATGTTCATTCGTAAATCGATTGCCTGATAACTATGAAGGATTCCTCCGATATATTTGTTGGATAATATAAACGTAGACCTTTTCGGTATACTTTTACCTAAATACAATGTTTCAAACCAAGTAATTACTATTTATTACAATCCAGTTGTTAATATTCAATGTAGTAATTATAACCCTCCACAACAGAAACCGTGAAATTATACAACGATTGAGGGACAAGGTGTGTGCCCGTTTCGTCCTACCTTAAGGCTCCAGATAACCCTAAAAGTCTGACCATGAACAAAACACAAAAGTGCCTGCAGTCACGAGACAAAACCCAAGCACAGTTTCGCTCAGATAAACTTGAAGAGTATGAATCGGGCATAGTGCTTCTAGCTAAACTGAACATGGTTAAAAGCAACAATAGTTTCGCCCGACATAGAAAAAGTCGTGACCGACTCGCGGTCGGGTCGGCAGGATGCTTCGGGCGTAAATAATGCCGACGTCCGATCTTAATTATCGCTCCATCGTTAGAGATGACCGACGGGCACACCGAAAACGGCGAGCGCGTTGCGACACCGCCACACTCATTATAACAACGGTTATATCGTCCGTCGATATATACATGTACATTTTTCATAAAGCCCGCCGATAAATTGCCACAACCACCTGCGACTCGGATTCTGCCCTTTTGGCACCGAACGTTATAATTCTTTTGTTGCTCTAGCCATTGTTTTCCGAGTGATGACTAGGAATTTCTATTTCTACAATCGATTCCTTGATAAATAATCAGAATGACAATCGATAGCTTTACGTTTGATGGGATTGTTCAATGCTTACATGCTTCGGTATAATTCTTTTTATAAACATAACTGGTGATACGTGGCAGTGTATAGCACTCTTCTGCTTATTTCTTCGGGGTTACAGGCGAGATGCTACGTATTTTTTTGTTAACAGTTTTATAGCAAACAGCATATTATTACACATAACATTTAACAGATACACATTGTTATCTAACTGTGAAAGTAATGTGTCAATTAGCATCGGTATTCACCTTGGTAAATATTGAAAGAGCATTGCGAAGATTTATAGCGTAAAAAATATAAAAAGCAACGTTTTCTCATTTGGTTTTAGTTGGCTAATCGTTAACGCTTTGAGCTCGCCGGCGCCGCGCTGATCTCCATCCGGGACGACGTTGAAAAATTTTGAGTTCGTGATTTTCGTTCGTGTACTGCATTTGTTTGTTAGCAGACGTTGAATATTGTTTACGGTGAGATTATTAGCGTTTCCTGCTTTCCCTTATAACTCAAAAACGAACTACCGTTAATGTACATTTGTTATTGCTCGCCTGAAGCCAGTTATTAATAGCACTGACTACTGAGGTTTATGATTTTGGATTTGATAAAAATTCTAATATTTAAAATGCAGTTAAGCGAAACTGTTTACAAACCAAGTCACTGCTAGTAATACTACAGTGTACAAGAAAGCTGCATTATGTTACACTGCAAAAATGCAGTTGTCTGTCTAACATTAGTCCATGTAGTATACTAATTTGAAACAATCTGTCTCGCATATTAAATTATTTACGATGATTGGGAAATATGTGAAATACGCAGAGTTATTAGGGAATTATACTATCGATCAGACTATAATACAAAGATAGTGCCCTCGGGATGCAAATTTAGGAGAAATTGAGGGTAGTTGCGTGCGCGCCGCGAGCCTGCTCGTCGCATGTTCGCTAATCATGAATATTATTACTATCAAATCCATACAGCACACGAACGACAGTTTTGAAGGCATCAATGGTATAGTTATACCACTTAAATCATACCATCGCAGCCGCATCTACCATCAGTCTGGTAAATCACATATCATAATCTACTGTTGCTCGGTAAATTTATAACGAGAATCAACTAGTCGTATTGCAATGATATGCGAATAAACAGTTATGTGTTTATGGTTTAAGCATGCGATACTAAAAGTATTGTATTTTATAAACAATAGTATGAATTAGTAGTAGAAACAGTTTTGATCGTAAATATGTAAAAAAGTTATTTCCTACGAAATGAAAATATATGGCACCCAATTTACGGCAAAAATCGCGGATGTAATATTCACCTTCAGAACCTGCACAGTCGTTATGAGCCCACAAATCGCAGCTCTGGCATTGAATCCACTACTCTCAACATTTGTCGCTAGAATAACTGGTTTTACAAAATATACAATTTGTACCTGAGTTTTCAGGTGTCCTAGATGAACATATATTTTCGTCACTTTTTTGTTGGTTTGAAAAAGTGTAAGTTTTATGTAGTGGTTTACCTTCGTTTATGTTTACCTTCAAAATTCTCCAGGAAAACATATATTGAACACATTGTGCAAATCTCAATAGTTAAAACTCGTTATTTCCTGGATAATCGAATATGTATAATGCAACGCAGTATCAAAAGTTACGCCAGTGCGAGTTTTAACTGGTTCTGAAAACAAAAGAAAGTGTCGCCCTCATATGTATATTTTGAGCATTAAATCTATCAATGAAGGTTTACATTAGACATAAGATTCACTAGAGGACATTTTCATGGTAAGAAGTATACCTGCGGGGGACCACATTACCACCTTTTCCTCTATATTTTAGTCATCGTTTATCGGATATCAAAATAAAGATTAAATAAAAAATAAGGAAAGGAAATGTCGCTATCGGTCTAGAAATTTCGGTAAACACGGAGCCGAATGTTCCGAGCGATGCGCTCCGGGCGATGCAAATTGCGTCGCCTCTTATCGATGCACTTTATCCAGGGTACTTTTGTGCATATTTTACATATATTTACGGGGATGCAGCCGATAGCCGGTGTGGGCGGACCTTGCGCCCGCATGCTAATTCACGTAGGGAACAGAGCTCTGGTAGACATGCATTTAGGCACCATATTGCCAACCAATTACATATATTATATAAATATTTTATAACATACATATTAACTACACTGTCCATAACTACCATTGAACGAGCTACGTGCTCGAATCATGATTTCATTATTCGATATTTTACAATGTAATTTTTGTGTTATGCCCCGCAACATTTATTAGCAAAAAGTAATTCCGCGTTGGTAACTTTTTGCATGACCAGCGTCGAGGTGGTTGTCAGCGAGGTCGTCTGCTCTTTTAGATTTACTAATAGATTATTTTTGACTCTACTTATATGTAAAAGTAAATAGACGCGTGTTATTTTTTAATAGAACAAGATCTTTTTCAAAAGTCTACATTTTCTACGTACGTACACGTACTTACGTATTTTCAACGTTTGTATTTAAATGTACGAAAAAGATCATATTCTCTATATACGAGTATGTAAATGACATTCAGACGTGCAGCGTCGCTACAGGACCGTTACACAGAATGTTCGAGATAACAAATGTGTGAACTACCTTCTGGCCACATTAATCTTTGACAGCATAACATAATTGTGGCGAGTCCTGAGGGAATAGCGGTGCGGACGCGGCCTCTCCGCGGTCACGAACCGCTCTAAACGTACTCACCAAACCTAAGCGATGCCACTATATCCGTCGGCTACGGACACCCATATTATGTATGCCCTTTGCACAGCTCCTCTTTGTGAGATATACTACACTTACTAGATTTACCTATTCAAATTTTAAGCGAAATTCTTATATGTGAAATAATTTTAAAAACACTCGTTGGTCGTGTTGGTTGCAAGCGCTACTGCCGATGGAGAACTATTAGATTTTCTAATTTAGACTTTCTTATAGTGGCTCGGAGTTTGGATTAGTGCCAGATATATGGCAATAGGCTCTCCACCTACTCCATAATGGGACATAAACGTAACTGGTGAAACGTGGGAGTGTACTACACTTCTCTGCCTACCTTTTCGGGGACTACAGGCGTGATGTTACGTTATCCTGTTAGTTTTCTTTGTTATATAAAAACAACATCACTGTGTTTTGAGATATCAGAACAGGCTTATAATGTATTAAGTTTCTTTAACTTTTACAATTGATCTTATATGTACAAAAAGCAAATATATTTAATATTCTTGTATGTTATAGAACTCATCAAAGCTTATTGAGATTTTTAAAGAAATGTTTTTGTTATAGCTTTTATATTCTATTACAGATTTTAACATTCGATAATAGAGCCTATCTGCATGTTCCACTACAAATCTATAAGTGTTTGATACGGGTGTCAATATCCTGCCTTATTACTTTAATTCAGATCGTAATAATAACTGCAAAGGTAAATAATTAAGGGGAATAATGAACTTAATGAATTACTATGAAAATTAAGGCCTAATATGACACGAGTTTTATGAAATACGATGTATGACACAACATAAATTACATTTTCTGACGTGAACGAGGTAATATCTAATCTATATAATAAAAAATGATAAATTATATGGACACCAAAGTAGCAAAGGGATACACAGCGTCGCGATCGAAGGTGCAAGGTGAAATTATATAAAAACGAAATAAGGCAATAAAACGAGTGACGTCGAAAATTTCGAGGTAAATGACTAGAATGATTGATGTTCATGAATTTACATTGCACTGTGTCCAAAACGACAAAATTGAAAGGTCATTTTTCAGAGCCCAAAGCCGACTGCGGCCGTTCGATCGACAACAAAATGAAAAAGTAAAACTTTGAAATAGCCAACGTGAAAATTAAAACCGAAATAATGGCGAGACATCATTAAACCCGCATAAAAAGATTAACGTACAGACCAAATGTCTGCACGGTATATTGTGATTTTATTTCAAAGTACATTCTCCAACGGAAATATTTTAGAAAATTATATTCTAAGATTGATTGCTGATCTTTTAAAGTGGAACCTCCGTCTTCGTACATAATGATATTGATCTCGCAATGTACATAGGCTCCATATACATACATTTTAAATATAATACGGCATTAATGTAATGATCATTAGTCAAACTTATGTTACAACAAACGTACAATGCTTTATATTAATCTAGTAGCGAACCACAATCAATTATCGAAACTTGACTAATCGAAGAGCCGGCTAAACCGACGTTCTGTCATTTCTCTTCCTTTAATCGATTACTTCAAACATGAACTATAGGGGGTCCAATAGCGCGAGACGAACTACGTGTAAGCTTTTTCAACATAAATCTCTCGTTTTTTGTACCAACATTTTAACTGGCCGCCAGCAACGTGAATAAAATACGTATTGTTCGTTGTTTTCGAGCGAAGTTTACGTTACACGTTAGACTGTTAATTCATGTTGCTTTTATACAATTAGAAACGACAAAAGCCACGTCCGTGTAAGATTTTCGCTTCTCGTAAATTGATACATACATCGTATGAGAATTTGTACAGTGATACTAATAAAATGCCGCAATGTTTACGAGCGATCCCACATATTCTCATGCATTCTTATTTTTTGGAACAATAAATTTTATTAACACGTCTCAATTTATTTCCTCGACAAACTGGACGGTACCATCGGCGTTAATTGCTGCTTCTCTTACGTTGAATATCGTAGGCGTTTCGGATTATTCTACGTTTGCTGCCTAACACGGCACCCCTCGTTCGTGCACAAAGAAAAGATTGAGTCATCATAACAAAAGCGCAGCTTCTCGTGGCCGAGGGCAGGGAACTCTCTACAATCGGCCTGTTCTTATCTGTGACGGCTCCGATCATTGTGGCCCGAATTCTTCGTGCTTCGGAGTACGAATGACGAAATGACGCTGGTTTAAATCTTTTACTCCCTGTTCCTTTGTTGACTTGTCGAGTTTCGTTCGAACGGCTTTTTGTTACCGTCCACCGGTCGCGTTTGTGAAGCTCGCCTCTGACCATAAATCTTATCTAATAAATCTCATCGAGCGAGAATTTAACTAACCTTCGTTTAAGGTCAACGATTAAACTCTTTGACAGAACCGTGTCAATTTTTATAAACGAACCTAGTATCGATGATACAATTTCTCTTTGTTACAGTATTCCTAGTTGGTGATATCATTATTAACATAACACGTTTTGTTCATACTAAAGTTCTAAACCACGTCAATGTTTAGCACATCTGACATAAAATAAAACTACAAAACCAGCTATGGATCAGTTACTCAGAAAGGAACATTATTCCGTAAACGTATATAATTAGGCGTTAGTGTTTAAAGTTACGTGTGTTTACATAACTGGCGCGATTATATAAAATAACCAAATGCACACATCGTCGTCTTGGCAGTCGGTCAAGACGTCGCAGCCACACATTCGTCCACGCCGCCGTTTGCAGGCTGCATTTTTAGAATTATTAATTTGGTCCGTGTTCTTATACTGTGTTAAAGTGGCCGATTTTGTGCCAAAGTTATAAATAAAACATAACCCGTCCTGCCGTGGCTCGCTTTTATAGAAGTCGATGCTTACCTAAATACGTTACAGTAACAATAGTACGTTTTTCTTTCGGACGTTTCAAATTGTTTCGACAAATGTTTGATGTGATTATTTGTGGAGGTCGACGTTGTCCGCTTACGCATACAAAAGACATTTTAGATGACATAATTTGCATAATATTTCAATTGGTATAATTCACTCAGTAGGATTTTATAAATTAATTTGTTTTTGCAATAAACATTAAAGAGTCATACAAATATGTCAAGTATTTTGTATATTCGCAGTAGTTGAATACTTTCGTCTTGTTCGCAGGTCGAGGTTTTAATTTTGGATAAAAACGACAGCCCCCCCGAATTTAAGAATATACCTCCAGCCTACTTTGCGTCCGAAGACCTATCGCCGGGACAGTTGATAGCCACCATAACTGCGGAAGATCCAGACACTATTGGGACCACAACCTACAGCATTCAGTCCGATGAGTCGATGCCGGTCTCATTAGACTCCCAGACCGGAGCACTCACGTTGAAAGAACCTTTGGACAGAGAAACCGTGTCGGAGTTCCAAGTTGTCATCCGGGCCCACGACGGTGTTCAATTCACAGACGTCACAGTAACTATACAAGTAAGTGGACGTATAATTTAATAAATTTATATTTAAATTCCAACCTGTCCTCCTGCACTTGCCCGGTATAGGATACTATGCCCGTAACCCTTCTAATTCTAAGCGAAGCCCTTGTGTAGGTTGATTAAAATGATGATATTTAGGAATCATTTCAGGCAGTTGTCATACGAGTACTAGATGTCTTTTACATGCTAGACATGCGATGGATTCCTTGAACAAGTTTTTTTATAAAAGAAACCATTGAGCGTAGATGATATTTTTAAACGGTGTGCGTTTATGTTGGTAACAAAACTCCTCTCCAATAACATATGTAGCGGTGCTGTCAAATTTGATGGCGGAGCGCGGTCGGACCAGTATTTTATTACGCACACAACTGGCCGCTGCCTTGTATTACTGTCTTTGTTTATTTGAGTAATTTGTCGGAATACACAATTGTTTACACATTTACTTAGTCCACTGCGGCTGATCGTTTGCTGCCTCATTAGCAGGTGTGATTCTTTAATAGAATTACAATAAGTCAGCTAACATTGCACCCACAAATATGTACCGAATGTTCACAAAAATTAAGTGACGCATTCAACACGTAATTTTAACTTTGGATATTGAAAAATATTTTAAATGAATATTAAAAGAAGAAAATTATGAAGACTGCCTCGTTGGTCGTGTTGGTTGCAAGTGCGACTGCCGATCGGGAG
>DVPF01000223.1:0-10593 GCA_018239045.1 Yanguna cosyra | reverse complement strand
TCTTCCAGAGAACATGTCAAAATGAGCCTCAAAAGGTTGAATACTGTTTATTTTAGTAAATATTTATGGAAAGGCATTAAATAAATAAATATACAAAATACTATTAGGGTTGTAAGCTAGGGATTCGCTTGTAAGAAAAAAAGATAGTATTTTATACAAGCCCAATTAACAACTAATATAGGAGTATTCACTCAGGCTACATCAGTGGGAGTAAAACTAAATTATGAAAACTAAGGACTTAGACTTAAAGAAAAGTTATCTTTAAGAACTACATACTACTGCCTTATAGATTTCAAGGTGCTTGGAACAGTCACATTCTTTTAAAGTAACGAGGTCTCTAACATTATCATACGTTTCTCAAGGCAGGCTAAGCCGGCTGGTGCGCGCGATGGATAGATAGAGAATTTTCTATTAAGGTAAAAACGTGATATGTGAATCAGAGAAATTCCCTCGTTTGATTTCCCCTGAGCGATCAGCATCACGGGCCACTCTCAGAGCTTCGTGTAAGTTTCCTTCGGCGTGATATTACTTACTAAAATATTCACGATCTTATTTTGGACATATACTTGGCCTCCTTAAGTATTGGCCGTTAAACTAACAAATATATAACTAATTTGTTATTCAAAATAATTTCTAAAAAACCTACAGATTACATATAGACAAAAGATAAGAAATGCAACTCATGTACAACATATAACTCTCTTTAACGGTACATGAACAAATATTATTTACGTTTGAAAATAATAATCTATAGGAAATTACGTAACATACAAGCTAAACTTAACTTCAGTTGCGGAGATTCGAGAATTAAGTACCAAGATTAAAATGTACCTGGAGGTACAGAAGTTAAAATTAATTCAGATAGTTGAAGTACGTGACTCACCGGTGAATAAATTCAAATGAAATAACTGTACGGAGAGAGTAGGAGAGGGAAGTGTTAAAGAAACTCAAGTTTAATGAACACTGCGCGAAAAGTTTGTTCTAAGCCAGCTGTGGGGAGATCCAGCGTTGATTTGATTACAATTTCAAACCTGGCCGGATATTATTTTTCTTAACCACCGACAGTTATAGGTACATCTTTTGCTATTCTTTTCAAACTTTCATGTAGCTATCAGTAACATATTTTAGAAATATTTTTAGCCTACTGCTAAAATGCTACTGCTGAGCATTTTAAATCTATATATGTACATATTTGATTGCCTCCAGTGGTTGCAAGTGTGACCGCTGGCCGTGAAATTCCTAGTAGTGAGTGATTTATGCCCGCTATATGACATATCTATGCTGGGACCCCCTATTGCATGGTGGGATGTATTACATAGGTGAACTGTAGGAGTGTACTACACTCCTCTGCGTACCACTTCGGAAGAATACAAATATTATATAAAATGTCACAAATGCTTACTACTTACCCACTGATACCAATACCCAATCCACGCCTCTACCTGTACAAGTGAAATGATCTGTGTCAGCGCCATTGTTCGTCGCTCTTCGCCACCTCTGCCTGTTTGCGTGCTCGCCGCGCCCTTTGTCCCGACTATTCTGGTTAGATCCTTTGAACTGATTGTATGCGAAACAATCAAATTTCCAAACATTCCTTTGCCCCGCATTCGCAAATTCTTCGCTTTAATGCTATTACTGTACGTGCTTATTATACGTGAACCTATGAATTAATTAATTGTCAAAATGTTATAGCATTAACCTTTTTTATATCCCATTAGGAGACAGGTCTTTCCGTCTTCTGCGGCATAACTGGAGCAAACTCGACCACATCGGTCCAGTGGGTTTCGTCGGACAAATTAAATCCTTTTTATAATCCAACTAAATTAAACGTTATTAAAATTTTTACTCCTATCAATAAAATAAATAAACCTATTATATTATATTAGGGAGTTTAGATTATTGATAATAATAATTTAAAAAAATAGCTGCAAGCATTGCTTAAAGTGAAGTCTGTAAAGTGAAGTTAAAACATCGCACATTTTTTTCACAATGCGGCACTTTAGTTATTGGAAAATCGGATTTGAGAATATTGACTAACATTGGCGCGGGGCGGGGACCCCGAGCCAGCCACGCGCTGTACGTTATTGAAAGTTATTTCAAAGCCGTCTGAGCCAGTCCCCGTTCATAAGAGGCTTCATAGGTTTGTTTTGATTCGTTTCTCGACGACTTAAATAAAGTAAATAAACACTTAAGATATTATCAATGTTTACTCGTTCTAAAAAATAAGTGTAACTTAACTTTTTAAATGCGTCTTAAGGTAATTCCCGTCTATTTCGGGTTTAAACAAAATTTGTGTTGTGCCTATTTTTTTCAAGTCAATGTAGTATACAGTACAAAAAAACCTTATGGCAAACTGTATAGAAACAAAGCATATGATGAAAAATTGATAAAATTCATGTGGTGATAAATATGTGGAAACTTTGGATTCAATGGTTATCCTTATGTTAACGAGGTTATTTATTTTAGTTCCCTTTTTTAACGGTACACAATAACTATAAAGTCGACGATTGCGTTGATTTTATATAGGTTAAATCCAGGTGTAACCATTTGTATGTTGCAATAGCTTAAGCATGCTCCAGGACGCTGCTCCACTGCGAATTGACAAATAAAGCGATTAGTGGCCAACCCATCCACCTAAAGTGAGTTGAGAGATATGCAGCATTTGGAGTACACCGAAAACGTTTTAAGTGAAATATATTAAATATGCATTTTAAGTATTATTAGAAAGTAGTGTTAAAGGTTGATCATATACACTATGTCCACTAATGTAAATCTGACTACACTAGTACTGTAAGAGCATACTACTGCACTACGCTCTATTGCGTACGCTCTTATATCAGTACCGTTTCTCGCGGACAGACAAACATGTACAACTCTCCCACATTATACATTACAAACGTCCTTTTTATATCTATGTTATTTCCATATAACGCAATACTAATGATAATAGATTAAAAAGTTATTACAATACAAGCTTCATTGACTCGTGGGAACACGAATACACACAAAAGATAACTTTGGTTAAGGATAAATATACAAAATTGAACATAAACAAATGTTTGGACGTAGGTATATGTATTTGTATGTTCACGTACATCAATGAGAGCAATGTTGATTAGCCAGATCGATCCGCGCCGCGCGAACATCAGTCGCGCGCCGCGTTACGACATGGTGACTGCGTTACATAAACTGTGCCCCCTGCCTAACCCTCGCGCACACGTCACACAAAAGCTCTGCTACATGCAGCGTTTCTGCTTCAATAAATCGTATTTGAATTCGCTCACGGCGGCAGCGTTTACTTCACTAAATGCGAACTTTACCTCGGTCTTGCTCCGCTAACCCATATTGGATTACTATTATTACAAAATTAATGAGCATTATTTAAATTAGTTTTATACTATAATATCATTATCGCTTAACTGTAGAGTAGTCATAAATTTCACTCTGTTATTAATATTTGCTTATTTGCCTCAGTAAAAGAGATTGTTTATCTCTCCTTATTATCCTTAAAATATATAATATTCTTCGCCTGATTTATTTCCGAAAAATAGTAAAGAGTAGTAAAAAGAAAACATGCGAGTGTTTCTTTTGAACTACTTGTTTAAAAAAATATGGAAAAACTTTACATCTACTATTTTTACAGGATTTTGTACTATTTACATATGTATAATAATATCAGATCGGGAAAATGTTACAAAAATACCACCGTTATTCCAATAGCCGAAAGAAATAACAATTCGGTTGAACAACGCTGAGCGACTGTTATCTTAATAACTCGAAGGGAAACCTTTGTAGCTCGCAAACGGTGAGGGCGAAGCGCCAGCAGCCACCAATAATGACTCGTCGCGCTTCGCCGTGAACAATTTCTCATTGTAAAGTGTCGATTAATGATGAAATACAGATTACTTTAGATAGCTCGATTTGAGACTTTTTGCTCCTTCCCGCCATAACAAAATATTTGATATAAAATGTTAGGGTTTATTTTAATACTTTTGAAACAAATTGTTAAAAAAAGAGCGAGCCATACAGTAGTTGCATATGATGTCTAACATCTAACATCTCACCCTAGGTAACAAGCAATATTAATATTATATCCTGAAAAAAACGATACAGGTATTATTTGAAATTGTTTTATTTATGTCCCATAGTGTTATTAATTAATTTTATCAATATTATAAAATTGAATAGTAATATAAATATCAAAATTATCGAAGATAATATGTACATAAGTAGATATGTACATATGTACTTCAGTCTCAAAGTCAAAAAAAATTTACTTCAACACGGTAGAATAATGACGTAAACGTAACTGATGAAACATAGGAGAGTACTACACTCCTCTCTCTACCTCTTCAGAGGTTACAGGCGTGATCTCACTTTTTTACTCACTTACATTTTTTATCAATGATCTGGAATTTTTCAGACATTTATTATCAACAGTAAATACATATGTTTATATAGGTCATACATATTAATTAGTTTATATAACAGCACAATTTATACACTACATTGCAAGTTAAGCGCGTAGCTGATGCGTTGTCCTTCTCTATTTCCGTTTCTCTTACTCGTCACACAAATACGCACGCACGCACGCCCGCACGCACGCACGCACGAACGCACGCACGCAGCACGCACGCACGCACGCACGCCCGTACGCACGCACACACACACACACACACGCTGTCGGCTGACAGTACCAACCTCTCGGAAAATAGGTTGGTACCGTCTGACGGCAGCGCTACCGCCGCACGCGCTTGTTCAAAGCAAATAGCGCACGCTTACCTGGCTTCCTGCTACACACTTCCGTCCCAATTCACGAAATCACGCCACAGATTGCAGAAACAATAAAAAAGATACACATCATAAAAGATGGATGTTTCATTGCCATAGTCGTGTTGGCATATTTTCCACGTTACCACAATCTTAAACAGTCCGTTTCAAAAAGTATTTATCACAGCGTTTGCAAAAAAGACGCAGCGATTTCAACCATATTTGCCTTTGAAGTTTTCGTAAAATCACGTTTGATGTTAATATGTTCTGAATTTATTTTTAAATGGCGAAGGTTCACGTTTGATCCTTTAGCCAAAGAGCGCGGCTAACGACATTGTTAGCGGCGGAGGCCAGCGGCGCGGATTTGGCCAGTAGATCCGTAATTAGCGCCGCGTGGCTAATGGCCGTCACTCGGCTTTACGGCGCGGCGCAACTGCGTCTCGATACCCGACTTCGTCTGCCGAACGGATTTACACCGGAGAGAAATAGTTTGCAAACTGAATCATAAATAAATTCGAGCTACTTGTGAATTTAACTCTACATGTAAATTTAAATGCAAAAGTATATTTCAAAAAAAGCATTCTCTCAATATTTCCCTTGAAATTAAACGACCTTACAAAATTTAAAAGCTAAGTTATTTTGAGACTTCTTATCACACACGACCAGGATCACGTTCTCGCCCTGGCTGGACGCACAAACCCTACGGACTATTTTATCTGTTTCTCGATTTATAAATGTATCATTTGAGTGACATTACAATTCATGTTATTGAAGAATTTTGCAATAGCTTTTCGTGTTATTTTATATTAGAAACAAATGGCAAAAGTGAACGAAGATAAGGAAATGGTTTACTGCAATCGTGTTCGGCTTGGTAACTGGTATGAGGCCACTAGATTGGAAGAGGTGTATATATTGTAAATATAAACATAAGAAATTATTTTCTTTTCCCCTATTAGTGGAAAGTTCTAGAGCTAATATTACATGTTCACACTCCCTGAAACTCTGCAAGTACACGTATATATAACATTTACATATTTGCCGGTGTTCGTACAGTACGAGTTTCACAAGTTCCTAAGACACATGACAAGAGGCAACCTAATGTTGGCGAAGTTCAGAAAAATGACTGAGAATCTGAACAAGCCGACGGTGTTGACGCAATCATCGGGCAGCATCGGTTTCGGCGCGAAAATAGCGCTTCTTGCGCCGCACGTTCCAGGTACCGGGGACCCTTAAGTCACTATGTTCCCCTTTCCTATGTGTAACATTATGTTACTTCGCCATACTTCATCATCATCATTAGCCTATTGCAGTCCACTGCTGGACACAAGCCTTCCCTAAGCATGCGGCTGGATCGCAGAGCACAGCATCTCGCACCGCCTACGCTAGTGCTCATAAGCGGCCAGAGCATTTAGCTATGCCTAGGCAGGTCGCTCCATACCGCGATATGTTAACGCGGCTTTAGTCGCCTCTTACGATACCATGTATCCCGAAGTTAGAGAAAGTATTCTTACTCAGTCCCGACCCGAAATACCGTTTATATACCATACTTAATAACGTTACTCCTCATTATCGTTGCGGCACTAATCAAGCACCGGTGACGATGTATTGTTTTTTATTTACTACGAAATAATGCTTTAAAACTATTATCAAATATGACGCAGCTCGCACTCAGTACTAATTCATCTTCATCGCCGCCATCACTACCGTTTTTTATCGTTCCACTGCTGGACACAGGACTCTCGTCTCACAATGAAAAAGGTTAAGACCATAGTCTGCTACGCTGACCAAATGAGCATTGGCAGACGACGCCTTGGAGGACTTAATTTTATGTGATGTTCCTCCACCGTTACCACGAGTGATACCTAACCTGAAATTCTCCTATTTAAAAAAGTGTGAGATTTGAACCCAAGTACCTCTGGAGTGAGAAGCTGAATTTTAAACCACTAGACTGTCGCTGCTCATTATTAAAATATTAGCATAATTCATTCTATAAAGTACTGTCATTTCACACAATGTAGAAAAACTTTATTTATCTTATAGCAACTGATCCGCCGACAGAAGACAAGAAGGGATTACTACTCGGAGGCCGTATTTCTTCGAACGAAATTAATTATTCTCAAGAGCTGGAGGATGGATGCTCCCTTGTAGGAATTTCAAGTCTGGAACCTGCGGAAAGAAACACTTTCGTCATCACCAGTGCTGACTACTGCAACCGGGCAGAAGAACCGCTCAAATATAATCAAGAGTTTCTTTTGACTTTGTCGTCTTCTCTTCAAAAGAAGGTACATTTATTCTATACGACTAACTTATATCTTATATCTTATCTTTGTACTACCTAAAACAAATATTAACTCATCCTGGTTTATGTTACTTAAGTTAATTGATATTGCGATAACCCGCACCTTGCTTATCATATTATATTTAATTGCCATGTTTAAGCCACAAACTCAAACCTAATATAGGCATAGATATTAATATCTCCTAACATAGGAGAAGTATTGTATATGGGACAAAATACTTCTCCTATGTTACGAGAACGCTAGGAGAAAATCCTAACTTGTTATTCTTTGCACATTTCATAAGCTATTTGTGTTTTAGCAGAGGCTTGTGTTTTCGATTCCATAAAAAATTTTGTTTTGACAGCCGCTCTACATGAGGTACGATCCGAACCCCATACCTGGCCTCTGCGGCATATATCCCCTGTACCTGAGTAAACATCCAGTCTCGAACACTCGCTGGCGAGTGCTACCCATCCAGAAACCAAATATTACTAGGTTTGAACTGGAAGGCAAGCCTGTCGAAGTAAGCATAATACGTTTACAGTTCATAAGGTAACATTGTTCATATTATAGAAAAACTAACCCATTTTAGTCTGTTATAAAAGCGTTCATTAACTGTTTCAGATTAATACCTAAATTATTTTTGATTGCACTTTCAATATTTAATTCTCAATATGGGAGGACGCTTTTAATGTACAGCCATTAATGTTCAATTTACAGGTGAATAATGATATAGTGATAAACCATTGCGCGACGAATGTCAACTTGGGGATGCACGCGGGCTGCTGGGCGATGGGCTTCCATGGAAAAGTTTGTAACATTTTACATGAACTTCATTTGCTTTGAACGATGAGTTACTAGATCATATGAAATTTTTCTATATCTGTAATTTCCGACTTTTTTGAATATGTTTTAACAAGATAGAAAATCTCATTAATAAATATTCCCGGCATTAGACTCATTACAACAACGCATCCTTATTTTAATTATTGATAATATCACTATTTGCACCTTTTCAGTGTTATTTTTTTGTTACATATAAAACAAATCCCAAATAATGACCTCTTAATGATCTCCCACTAACCCAGCTGGTAAGGCAACTGTAACCGCGCCTGGCCTCCCTTCGTAGTATATAAAATCGTATTACGTTTTGCAGGTGTGCGCTCCATTAATGAAGACCTGCCTGGACGTGTACGGACGGGAGCTGCCCAACAATATTTGGCAGATTTATGTACCAATAGGCACTTAATTATGATAATATATGTTTTGTATGATATATTAACTATGTACTTATAGATATTTTTACTGCATGGACGTGGTGCGTTCTTATTTTAATAAAATGGAGTTTACATTTTAGGTTTTCTTCGTGTACAAAATATAATAGAACATGTTTTTTGTATCTGTCCTTTGTGGTCCGTAAAGTGTACAGTGTATGTTTACATTCTATTATAGGCACACACATTTAAAATGCTTATTACTAAATGATGAAATACTAATAATTATTAAATTTCTTATTACTATTTCACCATGCTGGCTCTCTTACAGGTAAGCAGAGAGCAGTAAGTGCCATATACATCTATCCTTATAAACCTGGTATACTTTTACAATCATTACATTCTTCATAGATATATAGCGATTTCGATGACATCGGATCCACTGTCAGGCAGTGTCTGACCTGTTTAATGAAGATAAATAAGCTCGTTATTTGATTTTAAGTTTTGTTCGTCATGTTTAGCTCAATTGAAACGGAAGTTTATAAGAATTCCAGTTAGTGCGCCATGGCTGTTCTGTTACGGATTTGTGCCAAATAATTCACAGCAAATTCGATTGGCGATGGTCTTTGTTCATTCGGAAGTCACTTCAGATGTTATACAGAATAGAACTGTATCGGATTTTAAAGCTGTAGGCGAGTTGTAAACAATCTACTTGTATTTTACACATATAATATAAAAAACGGCATAACCCTCTCAATCGTACCCCTAAACCAAGTTTAAACTTACACTCAGCCCAAAACTAATATCCAGACCAATTCAAATACCCGATGGAACTTTAACCCTTTATCATATTTAACGTAGATAGTTCTTTAGAGTTAATTAAATTCTGTCACCACGTTTTGTGATTTTAATAATTCTTTAGAACTAATTAAAATTCTGACGATCTTTCTTTTGTACTAATATCAAAACTGATCTAGCATTTACAATGCGCCCCACAGCGAAGAGCAACGAAAGGGGTGCAAACAACGTTTCTAAAGCCACATGCCGGCTATAAAACACAAAAAACATTTTTAAATTAACGCGAATCTTCACCTAAAGACTACGCAGTAGACTGTAAGTCGTAAAAATGCTTGAGAATCAAGTATTTTTATTGCGAACGAATGGAAAGTGAAAACATAAGCTAAGAGTTAAAGAAAAGCTTCCTATATTCCGCTTTAAAGAATCCGTCGTTGTCATTTTGGATAGCTCCGCGGGTTTGTACTCACGCTACGTGAAAAAATTCTTTTTTTCTCAAAAAATCATTATTTTTTAATACATTGTCTACATCTATCTATATATTTTTTAACCAAGTCTCTTTCTCTGCCCTTAAATTCGCCATGACGCCTTAAATTTTTATTATAACACAGATATACTTCATTACGGAAATCATGGAAGTAACCAACGCTTTATTGATATGGTGCAAGAGCAAGTAAATACCGGTGCGTCACATGTAGCCTGAAGCGTGACCAGAGAACCGACGTTCAGCTTATGTCCATTTTATATAGATGTCATTGTGAGGAATCGAATGGTCGATGGATGTACATAAGTGCCGAGAGAGACCGAGAAAATCGCGGACCATTACAAAATATTAACTCTATCCAAAGTTGAATTGCTCCTGCAGCCAGCAGACAAATTACTATTGAACATTGCTGAGCAATATTTCACCCGAAATTAAATCGATAAAAAACAAAGTTCAATACTATTTGTGATTAGAGCTAATGAAACTTCAAGAGCGTATGAAGTATATGCTTGTTGTGATGTTGCTACATATATAAAAAAAAGTAAAACAAGGCAGTTTAGCACTTCGCTTAAGTGTCATTATTACACACACAATATGTACGAAATTATGATATGTGAAAAAAATTTACAAGAAACTTTAAAAGTGCTTAAAATCGCGTCTGAAATTATTTTATAATTAAACATTTGAGTATTATGTTCCGGTATCGTTACTATGCAAACAAATGTGGATAGTTTACTTAACTTATATATAATTACATTACGGAGGGTAGAATATGTAATCCATTCACTTTCGGAGAACCTGTGGGAATTTTGGTAATATTTGTACTACTTAATATGTTAATTATAAACTCCTCTGTTGACAATTTAACATTTTACGTAAACTGTAGTTGATGCCAGCTCAACTGTTTTCTTACAACTTATATAAAAAGTACATGCAATGTTTTTTTTTTAAATAATAGGTACCTCATTAGTCCTTGCCTCGTTGGTCGAGTTTGTTGCATGTGCGACTGTCGATCGGGGGGTCCCGGGTTCGATTCCCAGGTCGAACACAA
>DVPF01000222.1:0-10598 GCA_018239045.1 Yanguna cosyra | reverse complement strand
CAAAACACGGTAGCCGGTCTTCTTCTTCTTAGCTAGTCGATAACTGATCATAAATGTTCAGCCATCGTGGTGAAAGGATTAGTCGCAATGTCCAGGGTGCGCCGGGCAGTATATACGCACTTAATCGTACGTTACAAACGTTTATGTTACGTTTTAATCATATACTAGTATAGTCGCCGCTCGAGGAGGCTCCTTTCATGCACCCAAGTGGTTAATATTGTACGAATAAACAATTAATTATCAATAAGGGGTGTCGTAATTTGCACAATCAGCTCACAGAGACTGGAACTAATAATGATATTCGTAACTATTTCCTTGTGCAATTGCGCGGCAGCCACGCGAGCTGCGCACTGACCGCGCGGCACGTAACACTGCTTGTGGCTATATTCACAGCAGATTCTTTTTCATTACTAAAGATTTTCCCGAAAATTCTACTGTTACAGTGACACTATTTGCGTTTAAGGTTTTTATTATATTAAGTGCGTTTTATTATTTTATATTAGTACTTAGTATATTATATATGTAGTTTGAATATCAAACCAGACTAGATTTAAACCAAAATCTTAAGCTAATTACATAACCTAATGTTGAAGTGGAAGATTCAACACATCGTATTTGCTGTGAAACGAATTACAAAATGTTTTGTATACCCTTTTCACAATTTTTAATCGCAAAGAGCGTCAACGAACATCGTTTTCTTGAAATGTATGCTTTCTTACTTAGCGATTGCAACATATTTAAGACAGTGAGTAGTTGAGCATCGACCGATTAATTACGATAGTTATACATTTAAAAACAGCAGATTGATCTAGCTAGACTGTCACTTTTATATTTGTGATCATTATCTCGTATACGTGCCAGCATCTCATATACTTGTCTGATTCCTCAATATCGTCTTAAAACTACTGGAAAGTAGCGTTCTCTATCACGTTGATCGATATTACAGATTCATGACATGCAACAGCGAAGGCGATGCCACATGATGCGGTGTAGGTAATTGAGTGTTGTAATCAGTTTCATAACAGATTTTGTACTTTCATTGGTATATGGTAACATTTTACAATATTGAAAATATACTTGCATGTAAAAGTAGACATTCGCATAAAATATTTATATATCGAAACATTTTATACGTGGCTATGGATTATCGTCAACATTTAATGTTAAGCAATATTTTAATTTACGATTTTTACATGAAAATATGTTAAAATGAACGGTATTTTACAATCGGGATATACATCAGGCAATGAATATAATATGGAGAGCAGAAAAATAATACAGGATTAGCTCACCTGTCATCTTCTCTGGGATAGAGCTCGTAGTAAGCGATTCTGAAGTCGAAGTACCGAATGCCGTGAATGAGCTGGGCCCAGATGGAACGATCCTGGCACAGTACGAACGTGTCCCGGCCTATGGTGCTGATTTCCGTATCGAACCGCCAGGCCCCTGCGTTGTGGGTGCCGGCCACCGCCAAGTCTCCAATTCTCAGTCTGTTGATTTTGCCGCTGTCGAAGGAGACAAATAAATATTCACATTGTAGACATACACGTAAATTAAAAATACTTAGATATGAAAACTATGCGTGCCTGGTCACGCACAAAACAAACTATGTAGTATGAGACAACCGTACAGAAATACTATCACGTAGTATACTTTGTATAAAGCTCTCGTTTAATTTAATTTGCTAACAAGTTTCACTATTTAACTACGACTATGTCTAGACAAGCTAAATTTGAGTTATTATCATAATATTAATTAGTGTAAGTGGATCTAGTTACCGTTCTAATGAACAGTAAAGTAAATAAACTCTGATGTGTACGCGCGAGAAATAGTTGAACTTGTGCAAAAGTTGATGTGATTGTGTGAAAGTGGGCGCTGAAGTAAACAAATAAAGCTGAAGCTGGTTGATGTTTTTAAGTAAAATATTCATGTTTTAATCTGTTATTCTATGAATCGCAAACTTTAATTTTCTTTGTAAAACGACCGAAGAACGGGCGTAGATTTCAAAATAGGGCTGAAGAAATTTAGAAGTTTTGTGGTTTATGAAGAGAGGTTAAGCGAACCATGAATAGCTAAATCATTATTTCGGCTTCTTACGTAACGACTGCGAACGCATTTTGTGGTTTCTTTATATAGCCATTCATGCCTAGAGCGAGAAAAGAAAAGGTTTGAATCCAACTGTAGATATAATGTTTTTAGATATTAACGTAACATCACGCCTGTAATCCCCGAAGACGTAGGCAGAGGCGTGTAATACGCTCCCACTTTTCACCAGTTACGTTTACGTCCCACCATGGCGGTGGGCCTTTTGCCGTACACAGGCACAAATCCAAATTTTGAGCCACTACTAGAAATTTTAACTAGAAAATCTAAGTTAGAAGATTCATTAGCAGCCGACCAAGGAATCGAACCTAGGATCTCAAGATCAACAGATTCGCCCGTTCGCGCTTACAACCACTAAGACCAACGAGGAAATCTAAATAGCTTATAAAAACACTATATAAGTAGAAGAGTTTTGACTTATTTTAATTAATTTTCTTGACCAATCAAAGATCATTAGGCTTCATTGTTGTCTGTGCATAAAGTGTGAAACGTTGAGCGTATTAAGTAGGGATTATGACTCGTAATACAAATATTCCCGCGTGTTAAAGACCTCATTCATATTGTCCGATTAGGGGCAAATAAGATAATGGTCATCCTGGCAATAAGAAAGTCTTGTGGAATTGCAGCAATAAATCAAATCAAGATTACGCTTGAGTTCGCGTCGGGGGAGTTTTATTCTCATTTCCATAGAAAATTCCATGCCATGCCATCGAATATAATTTTGTACAGTGTTGAAAAGATTAATCGCTATGAACAATTGAGGATTGACTATTTGACTTGATATGACCTTCTAGAGACGGGACTTTATATAAACTTACAGTACCACATACAGACAAGAGACATTTGCTTATCACACATGTAATATACTTTAAAATAATTATTTAGCATCTATTATCGTGAAATTGATTCAGTATTACGATCAACACTTGCTGTTAGTAAATTGTAGAATTATAGTATTAAGCAGTTTAATTTGCTTCTCATGTTTAGATGTTAACATCTTTACTTCTTGCGTGATGGTTACAGTAATTTAACAGAGGCCATCATATTATTGTTGAATGATTTAATGAGTAATCTTTCATGCAACTTGTATTAATTACTGCATTTTTTACAGAGACCCCTAACTGAAGAAGAAGAGTGGCAGGAACTGAATGAGAGGTTGCGTATTCGTGAGCAGGAGCGCCTAGAACGAGAGAAGCAACAAGCTGAAGCTGATGCTAAGCGTTTCGAAGAAATGAGCAAGGTTAGTACTTGGCACAGGTAACTTTTAATATAACATTAGATAATAAGCATCTATTTACTAATCTCATTTTTCTCAGAGCATTAATGGATATGTGTATGTACCATAAAATTACATTGGACCATTGAATTTGCTTAGACTAGAATTTTTTTAGACTGATAGATTTGTTAATTGAGGATAAACACCAATTTGGTTAGCAACTGGGCCAGGCTTATTTATGGAAATAGATGAATTTTTGACCATTGATAAAACAAAACAAACATTGTCCTCTTCTGGTAACAGGACCCGGCCAAACTCCATCGTCTGAAACTTAAACAGGAGAGAAAGCAGAGGTGGAGCAACTTCTATAAAACAATTGAGGTCACCAATGAAGTCCTGGCACCAACACCGCTTGAGGTACACAATCAGCAACATACTAAAATTAGTTGCATAGTAGTTCTAGCATTTGTAGAATCACTATTTATCTTCAGAGATGTTAGATTGTTCATGATTATCTTTAGAGTTGTTACATTGTTTATGATCATCTTTAGAGTTGTTAGATTGTTCATGATCATCTTTACAGTTGTTAAATTGTTTACGACCATCCTTAGAGTTGTTAGATTATTCGTGATCGTCTTTAGAGTTGTTAGATTATTCGTGATCGTCTTTAGTGTTAGATTGTTCATGATCATCTTTAGAGTTGTTAGGTTGTTCATGATCGCGTAAAAAAAATAGAGATATACTTAGCTCCAGCAACCATTAAGAAAGCAAATTAGATAGATTATGTATTATCAGTCAAGCTGATTGAATATGTGTAGTTAAAAATACTAAATTGTAACTTGAAACACTGGTGGAAGTTTTATAACATCGAGTATACACATGTATTATCTACTCATTAACCTTTCCTCTCTTAAACAAGGATTGCCTCTGATAAGATGAGGCCATAATTATAATGAATAAAAATAACAAGTCTTCAAATTTGTTAGAAGACAAGAACGACTAGCCAAGGCCCTATTAATGCAATTCCTTCTTCTAATAAGTTGATCTGTGCAGAGGTATTTGTTACTTGGCACTATTTGCCTACCCCATAGAACACGTGGCGTGGAATTATAATAATCATAATATTTCTAATTTGAAATGCATTAATTTTCGTAAACTTACAAGTACGTACATAGTTTCGGAATTTGGGACTCATTCTGCTGGAGTGAGATTCAAATATCAATATACATATATCACTGCTCTTTCATTTATACAAAACTGAATTCCTAAAATTTACTAGTAGTAAATTTCAAATTATATTATACTCAGAGAGACCAAACATTGTATCTGTTAACTCATGAGAAGCGAATTATATAAATTATAAGCGAATTCTAAATTTTCATTTTACATTTGTTAACAGGACTGCCTGGCTGAAGTCAAGAAAGATACAGTGGAGCAGAAGATTATTGAACCGGAGATCGATGAAAACAGAATTACTCTATCTTGGTGTAAGTATTTGAAAAATAGTCAATATAATTTAAAGATAAGGTACAATTACAATAATACAATAAGGAGACCGATGGAGAGGCCCTGGTCCAAATCCCGGATCAGGTACCGTTAGATTTTTCTAATAGTGGCTCGGAGTCTAGATTCGTGCCTGGTTTATGGTAATAGGTTTACCACCACTTCCACTGCAGTAGTAAACGTAGCTGATGAAACTTAAGAGTGTACTATATTCCTCTGCCTACCTCTTCGGGGATTACAGGCGTAACGTTACATTATAACATATATTGTTCTATTTACCTTTCAGATGACAGCGATCTCAACCAGTACCTGGAGCCGCCCGAGTTGAACTCCGTGGTGCCGCTGAGCGAGGGCGCGTTCGCGTACGCGTGGGCGGGCACGCGCGCCACGCACGGGGTGGAAACCGGCCGCGTCTGCTACGAGGTACTAACTCTTGCTCTCAACACTACAACTCACCATCATCATCATCATCATCAACATCATGATCATCATCATCATCAGCCTATCTCAGTCCACTGCTGGGCATAGGCCTCCCTCAAAGAGCGCCATCGCGCCGATAACTGCAAATCATACTTCACTTCAATACTTACTCATTTCATATAATACATACATGTCATCACGCCAGGTCCTTCACGGGATAGGCAGAGTGCACGGAGCGCGAAATATCTCTATCCTTGCATATAATATGTATATGATTTCTCCTTGTAGGTGCGTGTGGGTGCGACGCTCACCACCACAGAGTCTACTGACAAGGAGCCCATTTCCAGTGGACTCCGAGTGGGCTGGTCCACTCTCGAGTCATCGTTGCACCTTGGTATGTACTTTACTTTTATTGTTTACTATATACTTCGCTATATTTTCATAAATTGTATCTCAACAGTAAATTACAATTGAGAATATAAATGGTAGAGTAATAAAAAATCTGTACTTTATTCGATCTCTTCCCACACCTTACTACACCACCTATATTTTCGATACAAATCAATGATGTAATTTTGTTGGTAATCTCAACATTTTGAAATGGTATTAATAATTCTTTAACATAACTGTTAGATTATAATTATGTTGAATGATAATATAGGGGACGGTGAGCTGAGCTGGGGCTATGAGAGCACGGGGCGGGCCGTGAACAATAGCGAATTCAAGGAGTACGGGAAACCCTACGTCGAGAAGGACGTCATTGGCGTCTATCTGGTCAGTGTACTTATTTACATACATACATGTTTCACACGCATAATTTACATACATACATATATCACACATAATTTACATACATACATACTTCACACATATAATTTACATACATACATATTTCGCACACATAATTTACATACATACATATTTCACACATATAATTTACATACATACATATTTCACACATATAATTTACATACATACATATTTCACACAATTTACATACATATTTCACACACAATTTACATACATATTTCACACACAATTTACATACATACATATTTCACATATATAATTTACATACATACATATTTCACACACATAATTTACATACGTACATATTTCACACACATAATTTACATACATACATATTTCACACACATAATTTACATACATATTTCACACACATAATTTACATATATACATGTTTCACACATATAATTTACATACATACATATTTCGCACACATAATTTACATACATACATATTTCACATCGGGTAGGCTAAGATTATTAATTTCCATCCATCCATTTTGCCTTATCTACATTAATAAAATTATTTATTGAGTAATTTACTGATATACGTAATTAAGTTTCCAAACTAGAAGAATAGCAGCCCACTTATACATATATACATCACAATATATCTCGCAGGCAACTAGTTAAAATTAAAATGGCCTTGTATTTGGACGACTAACTCTTAATGGAACAATGCCATTCAATCAAGCCGTGCAATTAAACAGCTGATTCAACACTTGCTATGATATAATGCTTTTATATAGACAGTAATCAATAAGACATTTTAGGAAGAACACACTGAACCCTCATTACTGCATAAACACTCACACTTTAATGCAAGAGAAAGTCCAATTTGATGTAGTTTTTTATAATCGATTGATAATCTAGCTTTTTGACAATCAGAATCAAGAAAAAATGTTTTTGTTATATCAGAGAACATGAAATTAAGCAATTTGATAATTTAAATTCCAGTTGTCGTATATAATTGTAGTTATTCTTTGAAAAATAACAGCATTAGAAATTATTGACATTGTTGAAAAAATTGCAGCTGATGATGAAAACCTGTTAAAAAACAGTACATCATGATCTCTTTAATAATAATAAATAATAATCATAGTTTTATTGCCACACTACATCAAAAAAACAAATTTAAATTTAAATCGAACGTAACATCACGCCTGTAATCCCCGAAGAGTTAGGCAGATGAGTGTAGTACTACACTCCCACATTTCACCAGTTACGTTTGGAGTAGGTGGTGAGCCTATTGCCATACATCGAGCACAAACCCAGACTCGGAGCCACTACTAGAAAATATAAATTAGAAAAATCTAATAGTACTCGACCCGGGAATCGAACCGGGAACAAGATCTCTCGATCGGCAGTCGCGCTTGCAACCAACACGACCAACGAGACAGTCAAGTCATTTAAATCTGATTTAAATCAAAAAGGGTAAAATTGGCCAAATGCCAACTTAAATCTGACAATCACTTTACGTTTATAGGACTTGGAGTCGACACCGTGCAAGATATTCTACACGCTGAACGGGGCCGAGCTGGACACGGCGTACGAGTTCGACAAGGCGGTACTGGACGGCAAGGCGCTCTTCCCGCACGTCCTCACCAAGAACATGTGCTACAAAGTCAACATGGGCAATGACAAGTGAGTTGTAATTCAGGATTCTCAACACCTAATATGTACCTTGATTTGACTTCAATTAAGCGTTCACATCTTGTTCTATATATATATACCCTTAACGGTATTTCCTTTTCTCCTTGTTGAAATTCTACAAACAATCGTTCCCGCATCGATTATGCCTACTTGTTACTAACTCGTTAGCTTATATATGACTTAATCAAAGAAATAATCACACCTATAATCCCCAAAACGTTCACATGTCAACAGTTATTTTACGTCCCACTATGGAATACAGGGTGAGCCTATTGCCATACACCGGGCACAGGTCCAGACTCCCAGCCCACTACTAGAAGTTCTTATTAGAAAAACCCAATAGTACTCGTACTTATTCTATTCTCCTGTAAGGTTTTTTACACACTTGTTGTCTTTATAGATTGCAAGTATACCAAGCAGGTATATTAATATTTTATATTTACTCTTATATGTTTTGTAATGTATAAGATCGCAACTGAAATTACAAAGTTTCGTTTCGGGATAAATCTTTAGTCTATTAATTTTATTTGCCGAAAATATATTTACTGTGCTTGTAAATATAAGTTGAATAATATGTAAAATATCTGATTTAATGACTTCAGTTTTTTTGTTTGAATGATTGTGTACATCCATGCGACTAATAATATAAATATAACATTTATAATATAAAAATTTTACCTGAAAATAAAATTTGTATTATGTTTCCTTGACGTCCGAAGTCCTTTATGAGAGAGAGGCGTAGTCTTTTCTTCGTGTTTGCCAACAGAGGTCGCTACCCTTGCCCGTCACGTGACTGATTTCAGCGCACCTAGTGTCCAAATCTAGAACTAAACCTAATCAACGAGGAGCAAGCCAGCATCTTCGAGATCATTGTTTGTCTCATAAAGAGTATGACACCAGGAAGACCTTATCAGGACTTCGGACGTCAAGGAAACATAATACAAATTTTATTTTCAGGTAAAATTTTTATATTATGTGTTCCGGTAGACGTCCGAAGTCCTTTATGAGAGACGTGTTTGTTATCTTCTGGTGGCTTGCTAATTGAACGCAACAAGGTGACTTATTTAAAAAATATTAAGTAAGGGATTTTACTTTTGTAGTAATATTTTCCCTTGAATCTACGTTTCTACAATAGAATTTTCTAAGTGTAAATTCGTGGCGTCAGTTTGCCTTGGATGGAATATCATTTATTGAGTAATTCTCTAAAAAGTTTAGAGAAGAGACAGCTGACCTGAAGGTACCAGGTGAAGCTTCTATCCCACTTTCGGACAGAGTGCGCTTTATCCAGCCTCCAATACACGCAGCGGAGGCTAGACTGAATGGCTCCCTTATAGTTATAAATAGGTTTGTAATTGAACCTCTGGGGACCTTCGTAATACTTATCAACCTTCTTAACCAAAAAAAATTGGATTAATGTTTTTATCTGGTGCAGCTAGCAACGTTCAGCTGGATTGCTGGAAGGTTGCAGAATCAGTTCTACAACCAAATACGGGGTGTTAAGTAATTGAATCACCGTTATCAACGAAGTGGATCGAGTCGCAATGTATAAGAGTTAAATCGTGAACTCTACGACCCGCGGCTAACAAAGGAATTATGGCAGTACGTATAGATACATCATACAAACTCGATAAATTAGGATCCGTATTCTTTAGATATTGAATGATCATTCTTGCATCCCATATAGGTAAATTGGGTAGCATAGGTCTAGCTAAAGACACAGATCTTAGAACATGTTTGGATGTGATGCAATTTTAACTTTCGACAGAGTCTCGCAAACTGAAAATATAACAGATTTATGAACTAAAATAGAGCCATATGTTAAACGATTAGTAAGAGATAGCTTTGTCAAATACCGAGCTACGTTTGCTGCTGTAGGATTACTATAATTTATCTTATTTTGTCGGCACCACTGAGCCCATTTCGACCATTTTGGGGCATATGTCTTTATTGTAGACGGTCTCCAACAAGATGTTATAAGGTTGTTTTTCTTCAGCTGCCCAAAATTCTGTCAAGGCGTCCCACACAAAATTAGCCATTCCTTCAACTGCAGGGTGTCTACTTGGGCCGGCGGGCGGCCCGTCGCTGTGTCCAACAAACACGTTTCCAGATTGCATATTTTCATGGGACGTGTTAAGGCAAGACTCTTCAAATCGGGCCGCCAAAAGGGCTTCTTGGGTGCTATTATGATGTACTGTCCTTTTGCAGAGTTGAGATGGTGTAGAACTTGTGGCCTGTTGCGCGTGGCATCAGACTCGGTGGCGGAAAATCCACGCTAGGTCGTACCTCCACGATCTGGTGAAGGCGTCATGAAAGCCAGTGTTCGAGTCTGATAAGTCTAGAGAGACAACTCGATACGACGTGAGCGTTTTTTGAACCGAAGAAGTCCACGTATTTTCATGGTTGCTTCGCTCAGCAGATGCCACTCGGAGCCGTCGCGATTGCACGAGAGGTGATCAGCCTCTGTGTTGTACAGTCCCGGCAAGTGGTGAGGGATCAGTACAATATTTCTGCTGTCTATGAGCGCCAATAGTTGCTTTGTCAATCTCAGGAGTCTGGAACTTCTTTCCGCCTTTGTTCCTTATGTACGATATCACTGTTTTCTTGTCGCTCCGCAAATGGCGGCTATAACGTCGGACATCTATTTCAGGTTGCAGTGCCACTTTACGCTGTTACTTTACAGTTGACGCTGTGTGTAAGAACCCTTTAGGGTGTCGTTGTTTACGATTGCTCCCCACTGAACATCCGAGGCGTTCGTCGCCACAATTTATCCGTTGAGTGCAACTCCTCAGGTGTATTTGAGAGGTACAAGTTGCGTTGTCGAGCCACCATTCCAGTTCCCACCGCACCTCGTTTACAAATAGGCTGGGATGTCGTGACGCCTTTTGTAAGCGATTGCT
>DVPF01000221.1:0-10609 GCA_018239045.1 Yanguna cosyra | reverse complement strand
CCAACGTGTGCGATTGAAATAAAAACACATTCATTTGCCAATCACCTTCAACAGCTGCTTGTTGCGAATCGTCATAAATAAATATACAAACGATATCAAACTCAGCATTTGGCATTTCTTACTAAAAGTAAAAACACGAATTACGAGAACAAAACGATTAGATCAATACAAAATGATTAAAATACTCTATATACGAACTCATTAGCTTACATTTATATAAATAAAATGTCAACCGCCTATTGCACATAAAACGTTTAATTAAATTAATTCATTAATAATAAAAAAAGTGAATATGTTATATATAACAAATGTTATAAAATTGAAATTGACAAAACCATAGCAAATAATATATAATTATGTACATAAAACCTCTTATCATTTATTAAATAAATAAGCTTCGCAATAAATGTCGTGATAAAATGAATTAATATTAAATTAACTATAAACAGAATTTAATACACAACTAAGAGCTGCGGTCGCATTAAACTCGTGCGTTCATTTCGGTTCGAGATAAACTCTATCGTTTACACGACCAACAAAAACAACTAAATATACTTGTAATCGTCGTCATATATATACATAGATATATGTCTAATATGTTTAGACATCGATAATTCACTTACATCGCTCTTTATTAAGACAATCACCAAATGATACCATATATCGATGAACATAGCGGCAAAATAAATATTGGACTAAAAAAGCCGATCTTCGCTCTCATACCGCAAACAAGTTAACGTAACAAGAGATATATATTATAAAATAGCTGCCAAAATTAAAATAACGCTTTGGGACACGCACATCGACAAGATCACGATAAAATTACCATTCACAAATACATAGTACACATTTAAAGGGGTTATACAACTAGGGGATGATTCTTTATCTGGGTTTGTGTTACAGATATACCTAAATCTGTAAGTTATGTAGAACGGATTCGAATAAATTTCAACAAAATATCCCACGACGAACAATATGAAGCCGTCGTAAAATCCTATAAACATCTACGCAACAGATAGCAGAAAAATAATGAAATTTTAAGATCACGTGTTCTCTAGAAGAGCACACGCGTGTAATAAATATGTTCCGACTATTTCTAGACCCACAATAGAGCATTGTTCGGGTCGCGTCTTTATTACGTAGTACAAGGGGCATGTCGACATATTTAACGTTCTATCAAAATCGACTTACCGTAATCATAGTAAGATCAATATTACAAAGGGTAACTTTGAAATTCGTACTAAAAAAATGAACCCTGAAGGAATACACTGCATCATTGGACACATCAACAATGAGAGGAAAATATAATATATACGCGCAGAAACGACGCAATTGTTACCAAAAAATTTATAACACATTATGTTTCGGGAAATATTACAACACAAATGCTCAGCTATGCTTATTCGGTATACAAAAGCGTGTACAATGATATACGTATAGAATATGAAGGAATTAGATATTTGGGACTCCGTGCCCCTTGCTTACCCCGTAAGGGACCTGGCGTGAGCGTATGTATGTATGTAATATTAAGTAATTTGTAATTCATCACGTTATATATATTTCGTATGAGACTTTAATACGTCTTGATAAAATAAACATAATAAAGTTTCGATTTTCAGTGAAGTCGGTTGAATATTTAAATTAATAACTTAGTTTACAGTAAAGCTGACAACACACCCCTTGCACTTCGTCGTGATCAGCCAATAGACTGGTAAAGTCTATGTGAATAGAACTCAAATGTTTTTATACGTAACACTCTAAACATTTTAATACTACATCGAAAAATAATTGACAAGAATGTTTTTAATCTAAGTAGGTACGATTTGTTTCGTTATTGTATGAAATATTTTAATGTTAAACAATTTGGCATATTTTGGAAAAATGTATGTTTAATATGATGAGTAATAGTTTTGTTTTTTACTTAAAGGTGACCTATCCGTATATGGGCCTATATGATTTATATGATGATGATTATGAAAAACTACGGGTAAAGTTTTCTTTATACATAGAATAGTGTTAGTAGTAACACGAAGTTGAAGGTTTCTATTAGACGGGCGACAGAGCCGCCCGCGCCACGGCTCCGCTGGGACGCCGATGGCAATTAAACAAGACTGAGTATTATAGAACACATACGTACACCAATTAAACCTTTAAGAATTACCTAAGTACGTTACATGTGTATTCCGACCGATTTGCAATAAGTGTGCAACAACGAGCGATCTGTGTCGCATTGTTTCATTCATTTTTATATTATGTAGTGTGAAAGAAAACGTAATTTGAATTTGCGCTGTTGACAACACCAAGTACTTTGTCCTCCATTAAAAGTAACAGCTTAGATTATAGTCCAACAAATTTGAATGCGGTCTGACAGTAGCTAATTTGACCAAAATATGAACTGTTTATATTCCAAAAAATATTTACCACGTCTTCATAGAGATTATATTGCAAGCCGGCCTACAAAACGCCGTGTTTGTCTATAAACCTCAGCACATACATTTACAACTCACATTATACAAAACTCCTAACTCTCCATACAAAATTGTACCTACATAGTCTTAAGCCATTATATTATTAACCTTAAAATAAATTAACGTTATATAAATCGGAATGTTCCAGTTCGAACTGACATGGTCGCCTTACACATACTTACAGGAAATACAGAAGCTTTAGACCACGTCTACATATACTGTATGTGTAAAAAGATGGTCCGTCAAACAAGAAACTACATACCGATATCTGGCACAATGTTCGCGTAGATCGGTGCCACGATATCAGCTCGAACTATGACGTATTTGGATATAGGTATGCGAGATGGACAATTGATTGTCCGAAGTTCGGATAGTTTCAGGAGATGAAGAGGAATTTCAGCCACTGCTCAGGTGTGCCAGTTAACAGCAACAATCCACACGGGCTCACAATATGTTTTTATGCAACATTTCGTTCTACTTGTAGAAAAAACATTGTCAGTATCAATGGGAGAAAAAGTCTCGTTGATATTAGAATTTTATGTAGGCCTTTTAGTTTTTTTAAGTGCATTGTACTGTTGACGCTGTGTTTTTATAGATGCTGAATTCATAGAGGATTTTTGAACCTGCAAATGGGCAATGAAAACGCACCCGTTTTGCACGTAGATAAAGTTGAATATTATTTAATTACGAATCAAATTACTTTTAACTCGCACTTACTCATGTACGTAATCTCAGATGTACACGAGTTCGGTGAGAGATCTATAGGAATAAATACTATACGAACCACTCAAAACTGATATAAAGTCTTAAGCTATAGACCATTAGGTCATTAATTCGTCATCTTCCACACATTTAATATCCCATACAATATAAAAGAGGTTACATTTTTACACCTATTGATGGAATTGTCATAGTGCTAATATGCAAATCGTAGTGGAACATTCTAGAAATTGAAGTTGCAATCGCCATTTTAAGTTTATATAGCGACTGCAAATATATATGAACTTGGCGTTCGGAGTCACTACTCGAAGTGTAGAATTATTCTATGTTTAAATCTACCCTATACGATCAATGGTTACCGGTTAATTCTAAAAAAGTCACCTAGATTACGACACTACAGTAATTAACAAGACTCGCCTACGAAAACTATCGAAGTGTCACGTAAACTATGATAGATGAATACCATTAAAGTAGAATAGTAATGCAAGAAGAAAGTGGAATATCTACTAAGAGGTATAAGTACCTACATGAAAAGGAATGACTGGATTTAGGAGGAAGTGTGTTCTGATATTGGTACTTATTGTACGAATAGTATTGGTGGAAATCAAATATGGTAATTGGATGGATGGAATCAGTCAGTAACATACGTATGTCACAAACATAAGTTTCTGAGCTGGATCCGTTCACGTGACACTTCAAATTGTACAATAAGAATTTCAATTGACAGTACGTTTCGAAAGCCACGCTAATAGTCCATTCAGTTAATGGTCGTCACATGTAAGACCCTACAATGTAGGTATATACAGTTCGCTACGTCTTATGAAATAAAATACTGGAATTAACGGTCGAAGTTAACTAAACATTGCACACAAACAGTAATAATTCGTAATTAGGTAGAGAGACAGCGCGTCCAAATTATAGTCAAAACGCTCGGTTAAGCTATACACCCACTAGATAAACTAACTGTCGAAAATGATTGAAGTAATTTTAGTACGTCAACGTTTACATCTATAATGGAAACAGATGAAAACACTAGAAAAGTCAAAATATTACAAGGTCAAAGTTTGGTCTGTGTAACAAATGCTGCATTGGAACAGCGTGGAAAAACATGGTCCTTCCGTCACACGAGTTTAGGGGTGCCCCTAACACATTTCACACATTGATTGCGTCAAGCTTGTAGATATGTATAATATATAAACAAATTGCAAGCATATAGTTTTCTTCACGCAGGACATACGCGTGTACAACTTTAATCGAATCTGAGTGTAAATTGATATATAATAAATTTTTAATATGCCGACGTTCGATAGAAATACAATATGATTGTTAACCGAAACGAGCTCTTTGTAGCTACCATTGAATTACTTTAATTACATTACATTACAGTTGCATTACATTACATTACAAATACAGAATAAAAAAGCATGTAGGTTTACATTGTTATTTATAATAAAATTTCAAATAGTGAAGTGAAAGCTTTATATAAGTCAAAGTTTAATTTCATACGTCTTTTGATTCCATTCAAATCATTGAGAAAACGTTTGAATTATACCTCAGTTAATTGTTCAATTTAAATGTCAATTTTATTTCAATTAATACTACATATACAACTAGGATATTATTCCAACGAGACATCTATTGGAAACTTTCGACCTGTCGACTTTCGATTTTTGAATTTCGAACGCGGTCGAGAACGTTCTATCCACGTACACCATGGTAAACGATTTTACTACTTAAAGTTGTACAGCGTAACGCCTACATTGCGTTGAAGTCTTACATTGTTTAAAATCAAAACCAGAAGCGCGGCAAGGATTCGAATACGAAACTCTACTACACTGGCCTCCGGAAGTTAGTAGAACACTTTTAAAATTGCTAGCTATAGAAGTTAGCGTTTGAAATATAAAACGTTTTAAAGAACATTTCATCAACATTCTTTGAAGATATAGTTATATACTAGTATTGAGTTATATACTAAGATATAGTTATATACTAGGTTTGAGAAGGTAAAACCTAAAGAAATACCCGTTTTTAACCAACTGTCAAAAAACTTAAACAACATTTATAACTGTGCCTTATTTACATTTTTAATAACAGGTATGACCACCTTGGGCTCTGTTTGAACTCTGAGTCTGGCATATTGAAGACGAAATCTCAGGAATGGGGGAATATTCTCCCATTTTTCAACACAGTGGAAACAATATGGTCTTAAAGGGTACTAGAGCACCTGGATGTGAAATCACAAGGTCCCCTAGGATGGTTCCCAGTTTTTTCGTACATTTTCACCAGCCGGACCGTTCTTAATGTTACACTGACCATTCTTGCATACTGATGCCAGGTTCCGGAGCCTTGACTCCTGCACTTTCATTCGGTGAAAGAGACATGATAACTAAAATGTACGTGCTTTACACAACTTGGCTTTTCTATCAAAATTCATAGGTCAAAGTAATTAGAAAATGAGTGTTTTTGTTTATACAATTTTTGTCAGCTACTTCGTAGAAGAGGATTATCGACTATGAAGTTATTATATAAGAAATGGAGTTGATTTTCTAACCATATTAATTTCTAAAATACATACATTTTGTGTACTTTAAGTCATTTCAATGTCAAAAGTGTGGTACTAAGTTTTGAAGGCTAGTGTAGGTGGCCTTTACGCTCTTAATAGCATAATTAGTAACTGTAATAGAAAAACTTTTGTAACACCGCCACACCTACATGATATCTTTGTGTGTGTATATATAAGTATACTACATAAGGTATAATAGTAAAGTGCATAATAATGTGTATATAAACGGAAAATGGTAACGCTGTAAAGCGTTTCACATGTCATCAATGTAGGTGCGTGTGTATATTACAGCCAACGGACATTTAATTTGAGCGCCGAATGTAATCCGCCTCGGTGCGTGTGGAAGACCTTTAGACGATCTGTTCACGTTTCCCGACAAGTTAGCGATAAAGCGCACGCGATTGGACGGAGCCGGGCGACGGTGGGCTCCGTAGAGGTGCCACACCGTCGCCCGTCCGTCGAACGTGCTAATGTAGCGCTCAAATTGAATCCCGCCAGCGGGGCGTGCGCGTGCCGCTACGCAGTACGCTGTTTAGAAGGTCACCGAGCGAGTCGGTGGGCGGCGTCGCTAGGAGGGCTTGCGCGCGAGGTCGAGCGAGGCGGCCGACTCGCGGCGGATCACCAGCCGCAGCTTGTCGTCGTCCACGAGCTCCTCCTCGACCGACTCCGCGCGGCTGATGGAGCGGCCCAGCGCGCGCGCCTTCCACGCCTCTAGCCTCATCACCTGCTCGCGAAAACACCGGCTCCAATACGCGCACACCCACCGCGCGCGCCGCCTGGAAGCGTAACGACGCACCGCCGCTCACTCGAAACAACATCTGAGTTACCGCGTAAAGAAGTTTTACTTCAAAGACCGAATATTCTAATTCTCTCACGTCCACAGTCGGACGCCTTCCGGATTGAATCGGTCGCATTCCAATCCCGTCGACGAATTCCGATTCGAGCGTGAACGTTCATAGACATCAATTTTAAAACAGTCCAACGCTAACGATACTTATTAAAGTTCATTTAATTGCGTTAAATAGAAGGAAATACTCGATAATCATGTCGTTACGCTTCCACACGGCACGGTACATGTAAATGTATATAAACTGAAATAGCACTATTACATTCTAGCTACGCACACAATCACAAAGTACCTAAAATAATTTTCCAACAATCGTTTCCTGGCTTTCATCTAAGTATTTATAGCATCACTCGACTTAATAGCGCCCGCGAAACAATTTTGTAACGGCGACATTATAGTTATGTAAATAAATCACTTATTTAAAACATGAATAAACAATATTCAATACTATGTATTAAAGAAAATTGAATCAACATATCGCTGTTACAATAATTTAACTAAATAATTGTGTAAATTAATCTAAGCTTCGCTAAAGGAAACTTCTTTAAGTCATCACATAACTGAAGCATTTCCACGTACACTGATAAAGTCTTCATTGGCGATTTATTGTTTGTGCCTAATATTGAAATTAGTCAGTAAAATTGTGTAGAACATTCAATAATATATAATATGCAAGTCAAAATACAGGTTTAAAACAAGTGAAAAGAAAAATATAATAAATAAAATTATATTCGGACAAAGTAGAAAGAAGGGCAGTGCAGTGAATCGAAGAGAACGTGGATGCAGAAGCAAAATCTTCGCAACGAACGAAAAGTAAATGGAAGCATGTACAGTAACGCCCACTGACTAATTTATCACCGAACTAAAACAAAAATGGCCACCAAACCCAAAAATTGTCACTTCACCTAAAACACTACTAAATCGCCGTGTTGCGGAAAAATATGATCTAATTACAAATTCGGTGATATATTTACAGCTTTCGACGACCCTATATGTAGAAAACGTTTCCTGCCGGCTTCCAACACATCGTTTCGCACATTGTGTACCAACTATAAAATACATAATATGAATATATAATTAAGTGCTAAAATGAACAAGGGCAGCATGCGAACGCGCAAAGATATATGCAAAAAACACAATTCCACACAGCATGCAATTTACATGTTCGTATAACCCTACCTCGTTAGCCACATACGGTACAGTCGTGCAATTCGTACATTAGTATTGTCTACGTTCGTACGGCACGACGATAATCTGTATAGATCAGAGCTAATTGTTGGAGTAAGGTTTAAAATCCAACATTGTAAAAAAATGATATTCAATGGTAATACGATGTTTCATTAGGTAGGCTGCGACAGCTTAGGCTTTGGCCGAGATCCCACCTAATATAATGCAAAGTTTATTGAACTTGTCACCATACAGAATATAATAATATCATGGAAGCGTAATATGCGCGGACAGTGTCAAATCTTCCAGTCGATTTTTCCACTACGTTTTTGACTATGCAAATATTCGGTAGTGATTATTATGTGGACAACTTTGTTAGCTCTGTGTGTTCACCTAGATACCCTTTACATAGTGGATATATTTTGATACATGTAACCAATTCTACTATCTATGCCTCGGTACAGTAACTGTTATACATTACTAAGCTACAATAAGTACTATTTAAAAAAATAGCATTCAACATCCAACTAGCAATCTTTCGAATGGGGAGGCACTGGACAGGTATTATCTTTTCTGTTCAATTTTGGAATGCACCGTTTATCGATTCGACAATCAAAATATATTTATAATATTTGCAGTAAGGCTATTATTACTATTAATAATAAAATTAATAATCAACGTTTTCAAAGTATTATAATTGATAGTAATACCTCATTCGGGACCGAATGAAGAATGAGCGAATGAATGAATTAAGTTTTATTACTCGACAAATTACTTGCACCTGTATGACAATGAACGTTTATATCCAAAGTGTTTCCCAACAGGAATTTTGTTATTGAATGAAGAACCAATATTAATAGCGGTTGTGACGCGTATATCATATAATGTTATCTGTATAAAATCAGTATAAATTGAAATCTGTATAAAATCAGTATAATTGACTTATATTGTTTTTAACTGAATTTTTAATGTTAATGTTAAACTTTCGATATTAATTTTAAATACTACACGTGATTATTTTTTTTCTGTAAATATTCCTCCGTAACAAACGTATCATCACGATCATATCGAATAGTACCCGATCCGGGAATCGAACCCAGGATCTCTCAACCGGCAGTCGCGTTTGCAACCAACACGACCAACGAGGCAGCATTCCTTATATTCCTTCGTATACTTTTATAATGCGAATAACGATCACCGTCTACAAAATCGCCGATAGGTCAACGTCGATTGCGACACTAATCGATGTTTGATGTCGAATCGATAAGGGCAACACGGCGAGTGTCGACGCGGCCCGCCCTCCCCCATTCGAAGCGAGGTAAACACACAAGCCGAGTGTGAGCCGACCAAAGCTCGACACTACTTATAACGTGGCACAACTTACTCGAGCCACTCCCACGGCTCGGTGGGCGGCGGGGCGCTTGGCGCCGGACACTGTGCAGCGGCAAACATACGTCCGTCAGTAACACATTGAACGCGCGGTGTTACATTACGCGGGCCGTTGGTGTTGCCAGCTCGGACACATTGTGTATGTATATGACATTAAACATTTATATAAATAATGCGCCTCGTAGTTAAATATGTACATTTAGAAAATAGAAAATAGAAAAACTTTTATTCCATCGGTATCGTTACATTTGACACATATAAGACAAAAAAATAAATAGAAGATAACATATGTAACACGATGGAAAGGGCACGCACTCAGTGTCTGCCGTGGGCGGCCAAGCGTATCCCACGACTACTGATTTTCAGTGACGGCCCATCTTATTTTTCTCGCGTAGTTCGGCGAGCAATTCTGTAGCACTAATGAATAATAGGACCGTTAGTGTGTATTAATATTGATAGTATATATTAGTACATTAAATCGAGAGGTTCGATTCCCGGGTCGGGTACTATTAGATTTTAGATTTTTTAGTAGTGGCTCGGAATTTAGATTTGTGCCCGGTATATGGCAACAGGCTGATGACCTACTCCATAATGGGATCTAAACGTAATCGGTGAAACGTGGGAGTGTAGTATTACACTCCTCTGCCTACCTCTTCTGGGATTACAGGCGTGATGATACTTTGATGTTACATTAACATTCCAGTGAAGAAATACTTACAGACTCCGCAATATCATACCTGTAATCCCGGAAAAGGTAGGCACAGGAGTGTAGTATTGCCACGATTCACCAGTTACGTCTAGGTGAGACTAGTTTACCAAACTTGAGAATAAAAAAATAAAGCAAAAACAACAATTCGTTATTTTTAGTAACAATAACTAAAGATCTGCGTTGTTTTTTATTTTGCAACTGTTAGACACAAGTCCCTTCTCAGAATAAGGAAGCTTAGGGCTATAGTTTTCCATGTTCGCTAACTGCGGAGATTCTAAATTGTATAGCGCGGTGTGCTCATGGTGTTTCCTTCACTTTTATAACAATTGATGTGAAATCTTAAATATATTTTTTTGGAATGTCAGAGGCACCAAAATTGGAATATCACACCCGGCGAGGGGCAGTTTGAAATTGGAACCACTGATTAAAGTTGAAGACTTATGCCCAAAATTGTTTTATTACTTAATTAATTGTAAAATTATCTTATAAGAAATTTTGTCAGTTAATTAAATAATTAAACACAAATTAATTTTTATTTATAATTATTTCTGTTTTTATATAATTAAATTTACCTGATGGATTATAGTTTAGTTTTAGTTTTTATATAATTCTATGTGATCGTATTAAGCTTAGTGCCTTTATAGTTCTTGCTTTCACAATACCGTAATTAGAATTGACTGCCTCGTTGGTCGTGTTGGTTGCAAGTGCGACTGACGATCGGGAGGTCCCGGGTTCGATTCCCAGGT